>JABFPD010000734.1:0-10269 GCA_022817545.1 Cremastobaeus sp. ZL-2020 | reverse complement strand
CAGATTAAAAGTTACTTCAAAAACTGCAACGAATTCTGAAAGTGACTCCAACATTGCAACCATGTCATTTCTAGTTTGATAAGCATTTAAAAGCAGTGGAATCAACAAGCCAATGATATTAAAGAAAGTGAAATACAACAGAAATTCATGGAAGATAATTTTGAGAGTACTACTTTTCGAGACATCATATGGCCAAGTAGAAGTGAATCTGCAAGCATATTTTACTATTCTAAATGCTTTCGCAGCGGCTAAATCATACATATTCTTATATTTATAATGTCTAAAACTATTTATTTATATCGTCAAAGAGACCATATAGAATAAACAAACGAATAACGCACGCGATATTATTATCATAATAACAGGGCAGTGGTAGTTAACTTTGTGGAAACGTCTAGTTTAAAATTACAGCCACGTTATTCTTCCCACGTCACCATTACAATGAAATATTGAAATACCACACATGATTTTGTTAAAAGTCTATCGTTAGTTATTTATTAAATTGATCTTTGAAGCTGATACTTTGTGCATATTAGGCAATACTTACTGTTTCACTGAAAGAAAACATAATTCGTGCAATTTACTCAGCTATTTACTCTTTAATAATGCAAATAATAATATTTGTATGTATGTAAAAATTAAATTTTCGTTTACGGTCGACGTTTCTGTATAATTTCAGAGCACAGATAATGCTTCAATGTATATAATATTAATCCTAAAGAATATTCAAAATAAAATTTCAATGATTTTTTTAGTTACAACAAAATATGGCAAAGTTATATGACTTTACATTTTAGTGAGCTGTTTTTGTTAAAGTTTTTATAACAAAATTTGCGTTTTTCATAAAGGTTTTAACGCTGCAATTGGCTACTTTACATTGTACATCCAACGGCGGTGAATCGTGCAATTCCTAGATGGTGTCAAACATTGCAGAACATGACATTTCAGCCATTTTAAAATCCTATTCGATAAAGATATTAAAATGTGAAGTTAGTTACATGAAATTATATAACACAATATAACAAAGACAATACTTGTAAAAAACGATGAGAAAGGACACAGCAGAAATAAACACTCTAAAAGAATGCAGGATATAGTATATATTTATTGTTGCGGCATATATATATAGCACAGAAGATTTTATCTTCAATTAAGGATAAAATTAAAGAATTAATGTCATATAAAAATACTTAAATAAAAAAATAAAAATAAATAAAAAATATTTTATTGTAAAAAACTTTCAAATCGCTTAAGATACTCCAGATCCATCGAATAGTTTTACAAATGTAACGAATTATTCTGTCAATTTTTTATAAAATCGTGTTTTTCAATACATTGCATATATGCTGCGTTCGGGGGAGGGGGAAGGCTCATGATCATTTTGAATCTTATCACACCTGGGTCATTCCCTTATAATTTTGAAAAGTGGTAAACCTCTTATATTTATCTCTTGCTACTTATTTTACACCAAATAGTACTATACTTAAAAAATTTCGAAAATCGCGAATAGTACCTTTGTAAAAATGAAACATATATGGGTCATATATGGCTCATATATGATAATTTGAAAATCATATATGTTCAGATTTTCAAAGACGGGAGTCATATATGATTGATCGTATACATATATGGCCATATATGGATGGACGAAAGTCCATATTTAAAACATATACGTTTTCATAGTATTCATATATGGCCATATATGACCCATATATGTTTCATTTTTACAAGGGATGTGTACTAAATAATCTACGAAGAGCAGAGGAGCGGAAGCGACTCATAGAGCAGATGAGAAAAGAGGACGAGGAAGGGACGTAATTACTTTAAGACTTAAAAAATGTGCAGTATTAAATAAGGACATGTAAATAAGAATTACTTTATTCTACAAGGGGAAATACACATTTAGTGACTAATTACAAACATTTGTTTTTATTAGAATATGAGGTAATATAGTAAAATATAAAACCCTATAAATAGTATTTTAAATTCTCGTAATCGGTACATAAATAATAATTATATAAATGATTTGCCTGCTTGATAACAACCTAACATCTGACCAGAATAAACTTGATCTATTCAAATGCAAATTCTGTTGTGTATGATAAATATACATTTGAGCGAAATCTTTAGCTGAAATGCAGATATTTGAACAATCATATTTGAAGATACTTGTCATAATTTAAAAGATTTATTTTTTCATATTTTCATGAAGAGTGCCAATGTTTCTGTTTGGTTAATTTCAAAAAGTGCACAAATTGCTCTTGTTGCTGCACACATTGCTGCATTTAACATGTGAACATAATCAACTGCAGCATTCATTTTCTTTGTTTGTTCATATCTGTAAAAAAAATTTATTATTTAACATTTGAAGAACAAAAATGGAATGATTTTAACATTAATAAAGCGTATTACCTAACAAGCAATTATCTTCTTGCTTGATAATCTAGACAGTTGCTGCAAGATACCAATTCTCTGAATGCACCCGAACCAGGGAACCAAGCTTCCAAATCTAATTTCTTGGAGGCTGCATGATTGAGTGCACCAAATACAATATTTACAATGCGATAAGGAATGTTTAAATCCTGGCAAAAACTTTCTGCATTGCTTATCATCTCGTCCATCATTTCCCACAATTTGTTATCATGTTGGGAAGTGATACCGAATTGTTCTACCTAATTGATAAGTAATGATATTAATCAGCAATAATATTACAAATTAGTATTTCTTGAAATTGAAAAAATAATTTTCTGAACAATGTTTTACATGTTTGAATTACCTTTTCAAATTGATGTACTCTAAAAATTCCCCTAGTGTCCCTTTCGTGAGAACCAACTTCCTGTCAAAAATAAAGGGGAAAGACCAACATATTTGATAGGCAAGGAATTCTCTGCTAGTCACTCATCACGGTGGAAGGCTGCGATTGGTTGTTCAGAGGTAGCTATTAAATATTTTTCTTCGCTTTATTTTTCATCAGCTTTCTCACT
Source organism: Cremastobaeus sp. ZL-2020 (assembly GCA_022817545.1). NCBI lineage: Eukaryota > Metazoa > Arthropoda > Insecta > Hymenoptera > Scelionidae > Cremastobaeus > Cremastobaeus sp. ZL-2020. Next base: position 7,285 of record JABFPD010000734.1, on the reverse strand, counting down.
ACCTTTTCCAATCACCTGAAAAATATAGAAATAAAAATTTGAACAATTTTGAGTTTATCATCTTTATGCATCGGTACTTTTTAAATGTTTTCAAAGAAAGTTGATTCCCCAGCTCCTCGTTCTCCATCCATTCCATCAATCATGTGGATCAAATCTACATGGGAATACTTTTTCAATTGGTCGCAATCTCCAAAAGTCCTTTCAACATGGAATCAATCGTCCAAATTTAATATAAAATGATTTCAATTAATTTATTATAGCTCAAATGATCAAGATGACATGTCCCTCATAGCCACATTTGCAAAAATTTGATGTAAATTGATGTTAAAAGTTTACATGAAATTTATGTAAATTGGTAACCGCATTGTACTGCTTTATTTACGTAAATTGATTTTAAAAATATATTTATCAGTAATGTCCCCAACGGAACAGATTAGTTCCAGATACGTAGATCGAAGGTATCTCATCTACCTTGTCAACGTAGATGAAATACAGAATTTAGGTGTATGTATGTTGAAGAAACGTAGCAGCAACGTAGAAATGTCTCAATGTGGAAATGAGATTCAACGTAGAAGAGAAACGTTGAAGAGACGTAAACTGAAGATTGAATAAACGTATATCACATCGAAAATGAAGAATGTGTTAAATGATAGATTCTATGTTCCATCTACGCTTCGTGTTTATAAACAGGAATTTTATGCGAATATAAACTAAAATATTTGGAGATATTGATGATTTTAATCACAGGTGAGTCTGGGAGACTCTTCAGAAAAAGATATTCAAATGGATTTTTTCGAAGAGCAATTAGATTACTAAAAGGGCTCGGTCGGATGAGGGTTAAGAATGAAAATATATGGTAATTTCACAAACCACACCTTTTGCTTATAACTGTTTAATTTAATTTGTTGATTGTTACAACACACAAATATCATACAATATGATTTATATTAATTGTTACATTTGCTTATATTAAAAAACGTAATTGTAGTTCATAAATTTTAGAAATTTATTATAAAAAAACAAGTTGAAGTTATTGTCTGGCTCCTGCTCGTTTAGGGGCTTGCTGGAACCATTTCTGAATCCTTGACTTGATAGCGATTCTATTCGATTCTGGAACAATGTCTAATACAGCTTCTGAAAAAATTACAAAAATTATTAAAAAATTGCTTTATTATATACATGAGAAATATTTTTTTCATTATACATTTAAACAGAATTTACTTACGAAACAAACATTGTATAAAAGCCAAATTTTTTAAGGGAAGTTTACCCACTCCTTGCTTCTGACGACCATCAAAGGAATACAAAGATGCCACAGAATCTGTAAAAGTATTCTGTAACATCTCTGTAACTGCCTCATCGACGTTTGTACCTCCTTGTGCTTTAAGAAATTCAATCTGTAAAATGAAATCATATATTAAAATGAATAGAATTATTAAGTTCCGAATGTGCTCAAAGTATGTTTTATTAAAAACATACTTCAATTTTTACACATTTTTTTCTTAGACAGCAGAGTGCTGCTAAAGTTTGATTTAGCTCAAATCAAGACGGCTTAAACTAATGCTGAATCAATCCGATGTTGAGCTAAATCGACCCAATGCAACTCTCTATTAGTCAGTTTTGGTATAAATTTATTTGAAATGAGAATTTTACACTTCATATACCATTTGTTCGCGAACTTTGGAGTCATTTGTTATATCGAATTCCATTTCAGTAACATCATTCGTACTTTCAAGTTTAAAATACTTTTCTACATCTGCGTAGGATCTCACACTGGTTTTCCCATTGAATAATTTTTTCTGATTTTTCAACAGTAAGTCTATTTTGTCTGCGATTTCATAATTTTGTCCTTGTATTGTAGCCAGTGCGCCAGTAACCTCTTCAAGTACTAAAGAATTCAAAATGCATAAAAGTACATTAACTTTCATCAGTATATTATATGATACTATTGCGGATTTAAAACAGAATCCCGCGAAAAATATTTGACTGGAAAATGCATGTGAAATACAGAAAATGATTATTTATGTAAATTGGACCTATATGGTTGATGCATTGACCATACATCTTTCAAGAATATTACATTTCTAGCTTGAAACGCGGTTTATTCTTTATTATTCCATACATTTTCCAGGTTAAATTTTTTCCACGGGATATAAACGTTAATATTAGTAAATTTCCAATAAAAGTTTTAAATATATTATGAATGAAATTTATATTTATAATAAATTCGTAATAGTTTTCATGAGTCATGAATAATATATTACTTTTGCCCAAACCATGTTTTATTCCATTGTTCAAATCAAATCCAATAGGTTTTTGCTTTTGATAGGCTTGTGGGTTTTTGTTGAAACTAATGCCAACCTTACTGTTACTTCGTTTAGGTAATTTTGACTTGCTGACAAAATCCTTCTTTCCTGAAATGAATTTCAATTATAAAAATATGAGTTCAGTTTTATGAAATATATGGTTTTACTTAATAATTTTATATTTGAAAAAAATATTAGAATAATATTAATTAAATGTCAACTGAATCAATTTTACATATTAATTGATGGTTTCTATAAATATTTTCTTGACATATATGAAAAATATTTATTAAATTTTATTTTAATATATTTTAATAAAATATATTGCAATTATAAAATTCAATGGCTGAAACATTATTTAAGATATCATAATGAATCATAATTCAATGATGGATCTTTGTGAATAGAAATAAGAATTTCACAGTTAGGTATAACGGACAAAATTGGAACTAGTTGCGCCGAGTCGCGCTCATACGGGTTGCAAGCGTTGCAAGTTTCACTGCAGTGAAACTTGCATGTCAGCAAAAACATTCGCAGTAGCGCCCTCAGCAGTGATATAATGTTAAAAGAAAGCTGTCAATGAGAACTGTGCAAATTGATGTTTCGTTACTACCTTTTTGATTATTGGTTTCTACTTTTCGTGTGTTTTTATTTCTTGACTCTTTTTCTTCCTCGTCGGTTTCTAATTCATCTTCTATATCATCGTTTTCAAACTCGCGCTCACTATCCTGCTCTCCATCAGTTTGTTCTTCTTCATCAGTTGTGTCAACATCATTGTCATCCAGATCATCCACGTTTTTATCAGAATCAGTATCCAGATTATCGACACTCCCTTTTTTTACTTGAGATGTATTAACATCGTTGGTATTAGTAGACGTCGCTTTAAACAGTGGAGAAGAAGGATCAACTGAAATATAAACAATAAATTATAAAAATATTTGATAAGTGGTTTATGATTGATTTGGCTCAAATCTAATAAGGGTCAGAATTGAATTAAATTATGTTTTGTGGATATTTACATAAAATCTGTGTTATTATTCAGTTGTTATCATGTACCCTGGCGGTACCGTTCCGACGATATTTCGTCGGATTTTCGTCGGATTTTCGTCGGACTTTCGTCGGACTTTCGTCGGACTTTCGTCGGATTCCTTTTGAAAAACTTTTAAAATTTGAAAATATGAAAAATTTTGGAAAAGTTTTAAAATCGGAAAATTTAAAAAAATTTTAAAAACTTGAAAAATTAAATAAATTTTGAAATTTTGAAAAATTTTAAAAATTTTGAAAATCTGAAAATGTTAGAAAATTTTTAATAATTTTGGAAATTTGAGAAAATTTTCAAATTTTTACAATTTTTCAATGTTTGAAAATATTAATAATTCAAAAATTGTTCATTGTTCTAAATCATTACTTTTATTAGTTTAATATAACTTGAAACAAATTCTTTAGTTTATCATTTTATGCCATTTAATATAATGTCAAAAGGAATCCGACGAAAATCCGACGAAAGTCCGACGAAAATCCGACGAAAATCCGACGAAAATCCGACGAAAATCCGACGAAAGTCCGACGAAAATCCGACGAAATATCGTCGGAACGGTACCGCCAGGGTATTTTTAATCCAGTTTTTTTTTTCTAAATATAAGGTAACTTTTATTGTTCTGTCAGTAATAATGAGTCGAAAGTTATATTTTGAAAAGCAAAGGAATATAAGCTTTCATCTCACTGTTCAAAAAAAATGTAAATTCTTGACTTCATTTTGTGACAAAACATGAATATCACAGTAAATCATTACTAGTATAATTACATGAACTAATTTTCCTATTTTAAAATAAACAATAGAATGTTTTCATAAATTTTGATATAATAAGTAAACAAAAGCACAGTTGAACGGTTTATAAATTGAAAAATTATTTAGTATCATAAAAACTGTATTTAGGGTTTCCTGAGGTTTAAGGTTTATTTCGAATGTCTATTCAATAATATTGAAAATGATAAAGAGTACTAATATCGCACGTACTAAAATATACAGTTGAAGTAAAAAATTATTTTTATTTTTTGAATAAAAAAAATTTTTAAACTCATTTTGGCTTATGTAAAAAAGTACAATAATACAAATGTCACCTTTCTTTCAAGGTGTCTGTATTATTAAAAAAATCTGGTATAGTTCACTTGGAAAAAACGGAACAAAATAAATTTGACTTTTAAAATAAGCGCCAAAAAGAAGCTTAATTGACCAGCGCAACCAATATCTGCATTGAAAAGTCCGCGATTGTCAACAAAATTCTCCCAGCGTTCGTTTAATAGCAATCGGCGCATTATATTAACTATTAACAATACATTCCTGCCCTTGACTCGTAGTACAACAGTTTTAACTGTGTGTTATAACGCTATATGTCCGTAACCTGAGCCCGTGGCTCGTGGCACAGTAATCGAAACGTCATATCACGCGACTCGTGCCCGTGCCCGTGCCCCCGTGGCACAGTCATCGAAACGATAATCCCACGTGCCCGTGTCCCGTGGCCCGTGCCCGTGGCACAGCAAACGAAACGATAATCCCGCGACCCGTGCCCGTGGCCCGTGGCCCGTGCCCGTGCCCGTGACACAGCAAACGAAACGATAATCCCGCGACCCGTGCCCGTGGCCCGTGTGCGTCCGAAAAATCTCTGCCTTAATTTTTACTTACTTTAATTTGACAAATTAATGAACAGAGACAAGTATGAAAAATTGCATATTTTTGAAAAAATTTCACTGCTTCGTCTAGTTAGGACGCTCAATTATAAAATGCTCAAAAATGAAGCGAATGAAACGTAAGCAAACATCACCTGATGTGTATCCTTCAATAATAAACGGTTTCGTAATTATGTCAACAAATTAATACTAACGTTTCAAGAAAACAAGGAACTTCGACAATTGTATAAAATAATATTGATAATATTCAAAATAAAAAGACCTACACTTGATATGTTTAAAACATGTCATAAGTTCGAATAAAATACTTTGCTGCATATAAGGTTAGGTTTAAAGGGCGCGAAATTTAAAATAATATCGGAGCAAAATTTTATTATAAAACTGAGTTAAAATACCAGTATTCACATAATCGCTAATTATTATGGCGATAATTTAAATTCATTAAAAAAATATAAAAATATATATGCAACTTGCGGAATCGGCAGTTAAATATTAATGTTGTGGATGAAAGCCTTGTTATAGCCACACAAAAGAATAAACTCGCTAGACGGATGGCATCTTGCATCTAAAATGCACAGTCCATTTAAAATTGGCACGCAAGCAGCTTTTTTTGGAGTCCATTGAAACACGTGCGTGCCTTCGGTACAAATGAATAAGGTTGGATGTTTCAAGTCCCACTTCACCCCTAAAAGCATATTGATTCATGTGTTATTATATTATAATAATAAACAGAATTTCATTAGGAAAATTATAGATAGAAAAATGTGCAAAGGGGGATTTTATACCTGATATTTCATTTTCTAAGAAGAAGAGGTCGACCATGTTGCTTGTAATGTGCCAAATCCATAATACCTTGGGGTATATCTGATGTCTTACAGTCAAATATTGACCACAAGAACTGAATTGGAATATGTCTATGATCGAGATTGTTGGCTGGTTGGAATCTTTTTTCGCAATTGGAACGTTAATTGAGCCATAATTAATTTCTTCTACTAAAAAGGAATTTTATTTGTTAGACATTTTGGTTTTATCTGCAGTAAACAAAATCATAAACATTTGAAAACTTACAAATATGTTTCTGCGGTAGGTTTGAATGTTTGTTTGTGTCTTTAGGCCTTATGATGCTTTCTTTATAGACCTTGCTCAAATAGTAATTCTCTTTCAGAACTGGATGCAAAGATAATTGGCCAATTGGATTCCATGTTATGCAATTAAGCAAAACTACCTGTACAAAATAAAGCCGCAATGCATTACGAATTATTTTATGAATCAATACCAAGACAAATGTAGAGACAAATGTTTTTGTGTTTAAAACCTTGTGGAAATAAATCTCTGAAAGCCTCTGAAAAATCTCTGAGAAAAGTCTGAAAAAATCTGAAAATGATCTGAAATTATTTTTTAGTTTTTCTTTTTAGGAGGGGATGTTTTATATCGAATTGTTACATTGAAATAAAACAAGTTAAAAAAGTCTGAAAAACTCTGAAAAAGGCTGAGAACATTTAAAATTCGTTAAAAATATTCAAATATTTCCATAAAACTTTGAAAATATCATTAAATGTCGGAAAATAATTCGTCAAAAATTTATTTATTTTTACCATTCGTCCTCCCTGAATTCTCTTCTGAAAACCAAAACTAAAAAAATAATTTCAGAGATTTATTTCCACAAGGGAATTGTTGAAATAATTCATACCACTTCGTTATGTCCAGCAACTGCTAAGATTTGCCCACTGGGCATCCATTTGACGTTTTCTATTCCTCTAATTTTAACGTCGCAGTGATCGCCTTCTATTTTATTCTCATCTGCATTAAAAATCCCAATGTTTTGCTCGGAGATGTGAGAATAAATCACCAACTTGGACGCTCCACTTATCGAACTCCAGATACATAATATTTCACTGTTCGGGGACCAGCTGATGCCATCGATTGATATTAAGCGTTCGCATATCAATTTCTAAAAAACATATTTCCTTGATTATCATGATTGATCTATTCGAAATTCCTCAAACATTTATTTTAATTTTCAAATCATTTGAAAATGCCGCCAATGCACTCAGTGTATTTATATGCCAAAATGAGCGTAACAAAGTCCCTGGAAAGTTACCATGAATGAAACACCGACGTTACAGCTGTGCAGCACATGGTCAAACGACAAGTTGTTTATCAAATGTGTCGAAAACTTCAAACTCAAAGTGACAAAGCAAAGAACAATGAAGAATAATCTCGAAAGCAAATACAAAGTTAAATCAAAGTACATAAGCTGTGCCTGCAATCGTGTGCCACATTGTTTAGAC
>JABFPD010000733.1:0-10281 GCA_022817545.1 Cremastobaeus sp. ZL-2020 | reverse complement strand
TCCAGATTATATGTTAAATTTATTCATATTTGGTTAAAGAATACGAAAAGTGCAATGAGAGCGCTTGACTGGCGCGCGAGAACAAGTGGAGTTCGAACGCAACGCGCTAGAACAGGTCGCGGCCCGCGTGCACCGTAACACAAAAAACGCTGTAATTTCTTTATTTTTGCGAATTTCGTGATAATATTCAAACCCGTTATTCTACACATGTTATAGTTTCAGAAAATGCAATAAAAAAAATCGACTTTTTAAAAATTTTCAGTGTTTATCCCCCTTAAGCCACCTCAAAATTCGACATTCTTCGAAATTGTACCATAAATGTCGTTGGAAAGGTCTCAAGTACATTGATGAAGCTATTAAGGTAGCTTAGTTCGCAGCACTTGTAAAGTGCAGGAATATTAAGTGATATGTAATGTGTAAGCATGCAAATACAATCTCAGCAAGTACCACGAGAAAAGCTTCCTATTCGATTTCAGAATCAAGTAAATAAAATTTTAACATTTGAAACTAATCATGCTCGTGTATAAAAATAACAGAAAAGTTACATTCATATTGTTCAAGTAGATTGTGAAATGAAATAATCAACCATTAAAATAATCAAACAATCTCATTAGTGAGACATTAACGAACATAAATTCATGAATGCAATTGTAAATGTTTCAAGGGCACTAATAAAACTATTCAGTTAGGTCAGTAGAGTCACTAGTGCTTTAGACGACAAGATAAAAAATACAATAATGAGACTTGTTGCACAAGGTCAAATTATTTGTTAGTTTCACTTTATTACATGTTACTTGTAAAATTTGAATGTAATTCTGCCAACATTATTGCACGTAGAATGCAATTAAACTACTGCCGTCTTACATGTTGTGCACTAGAAGTTTCTGTTGCTGGTTGGCACATGGCATATCATGTGTACTTTGGATTCGATAAGCACAAGTGCTATTGCATAGTAATTGGATTCTGCAGGTGTACAATAATTATGGCAGAATTATATTGAAATTTGACAAATAACATATAAAGTGAAGCGGACAAACAAAGCTATTAGACGATATGGAATAAAAACTGATTTTTCATAATTACTTTAAAAGATTCAATGTCGTCTACATTTTGTACTAATTAGGATTACAGAAATTATAATTTTACTGAAAACATTATGTTCGTCAGATTAATATAAATTTCAACACGTTTTATGTTTCAGAATCGTCACACACCGTGGCTTTTAAGCGAGATGCCTCCAACTTCCGTAGGATTACATATTAAGCCGATTTTTACACCACCATTGCAAGTGATGCCATCCTCGATGCCATCGACTATACTTTACATTTACTGCATTTTGATATTATGATTTTTGTGAATATGTTATTTCAGATTTTGATATAATAAATTCCAACAAGTAAATAGTTGTTTTACAAAGATTATTATGATGTTGTATGTCCTTAGTCATTTTTTTATGATAAACAAACAATTAACAGTTGGATTACCGTGTACACTTATCAGTTAAATTTAGCAGCATAATCTTTTATATTCGTTCTAAACTGTGTAACTTGTACACTCAGTTACCGTGATTCTTGTAATCTCAAAGACAATCTGTCGTATTCTGATTTATATTATATTCTATGTTATATAACGTTTTACCGGAGCTAGGGATTCCACAATTCATGTCACAGAAGGGTGTTAAAAATCATAGTTTATTAATCAAATTAACAATATTTAGTTTTAATAATTATTCTGAAAGATATTTTTCATAAATGATTTTTCAAACAAATATTGAATGTCATAATAATTATTTTGTTTACCTTAAGTGTTTAATTAATTTCATATTATTTACAATATTTAAATTTGTATTAAAAAATGAAAAATTAATTTATAATTGCTTTTTGAAAAATGTGTACATAATTTAAGTAATAAGAGTATAAATCTTTCTGGAATTATGTACATCTGACCATCAAGGCATATATGATCTCATTTAAGATCTCACACGTTAATTTCAAATAGAAGATGTTACAAAACATATGTTTGGAAATTATGACTGTTCGCGATTCAACATTGTCCGGAAGATCAAGGATAAATTAAAATTAAGTTATATATAATTTGTTTTATTTTTGTTGTAATAAAACAAATACCTCAACATTGTTTGTGTTATTTTGTGTTTGAATTGCGCGCGTTCAGCATCATTGGCGCTGAACGTTAAACGTCTGCCGCGCATCTAGTTCGTGCAATTGAGCGTTCCGCTGTATTCCACCACCAAGTAACTGGCGTAAAGTATAACGCGAGCGCGTAGTCGCGAACTCCAGTCCCCACGTAACCTTAGCCAGAGCATTGCAGCTCGCTCTGGATTCTCTCCCTACCTTTCCTAACATCCTACAGGCGACCGCTTCAGCGGTTTCACGCCTTCTTCCCTTAATACCTTCGAAAAGGAGGATTGAGGCACTTTGTTTTTAGTGGGATTGGTGCGGGAAAAAGTGTGTTTCATTAGTGCGCGAATTGTGGGGAATAACTTTAAATTGCAACGTGACAGGTCGAGACTGAAAGTCTCCCTGTTCATATTAATTTTGATAAGTAACTTCAATTTTGATTTTGTGTGAACGTTATTAAGTCGGCCTTTGGCGCAGCTTTAAAGTTTCACCAACATAAAATTAAAGTCAAACGTGATAGGAAATAAAATTCCAATTAAAATTAAATTAGCGTCTTTTCATTTTTAATTTTATTTGTTGTGATATCTGGAACAAACTTGAGATTATTCTAAATATATTAAATTGAGTGGGTAGGGAAAATTAGATTGATTATATTTAATTCGCTCATTCATATTCCTTGATTCGGTTTTATTAATTGCTGGTTAAAGTTTGTGTTTACATTAAATTTCAATGTTCATTCCGTTGGAACCGGGATATCCTGTCATTTAGCAGGGAAAGTAAAGTTAGGTTATTTCCCATGGTGCCATTCCGTTGGACCTGTTTAATCCAATCGCGCATCGTCTAGAGCGGTACGGTTCGTTCCCTTCGTTAACGCGACTTAAACCGTAGGCCCTCCCGAAACGCAGATCAGCATAAAAGTTTATTATTTGGCGCCTACTAGGTGGCGCCAGTGCACGTCGTGCACAGGAACTATGAATTATATTTTTGAGATTTTTTTTGAAAATATTTAATTTCATAAGATTTAATTAGATTAAAAATGTTAAGATATTTTAAATTTTTAAAAACTTGATAATAATACGGAAAAGAATGTAATTATGCATACAATTCTATAATATTTTTAGTACTATTTGTAAACAAGTTTACATTTATTTATGTTTTTTATTTATGATTTATCTATTTCGTTTGTATATATTACTTTTGAAATAACAGAAAAATTTATTGTTTTTTATAAGTAATCTTCATAATTTACAATGATTAGTATTTGTGGTTATGTTGTGATGACATCAAACAATATTTAGAAGATTTTGGTAACTCTCTTAGTGATGCATCTTCAGTAGAAGGAAATGCATCAGACATTGGGTTGGATAAAAATTAAAGAATAATTTATTGAATGTTATAATCAATTTTATTTTATCATTCTTTTACAGATTTGTATGAGCCAATAATCGCAGTTTAAACGAGCACAATATAAAATAATCATGCATTTAAAATAAATACTTCTCAAATGATTACATTTACAATTGATCACTATTTCAAATGAAGATAGATTTTGGATCATTATATTTTTTGCAAAACTTAATAGTTTTAAAAATGTACTTAATTAGGAAATACTTGTTTATTTTGAATCGTTTTGTCATTGCATTCAATTAATAATTTTGATTATTTTTCTTGTGCCTGTATGAAAATTAGCTTCGAATCTGAAGATTGTTGGTTCTTCGAATCTGAAGATTGTTGGTTCTATTGTCGACTCGTGTTTATTGCTAAATAGTATAGTGAGTTCATATATATTGGTCCGACCCTTCAGGTCATGTTTAGGTTATATTAGTAACGACCCTGTACATTTGATTCCTTAAAATTTTATGTCTTTAATTAGTCACCCTTCAGGTGAAGATTGTATAATTAATAGAAAACAGATTTTATTGTCACTATTTGGTCAGTTCAATTTTAGCTCATTAAAGTCTATATGCAGTCATTAAATCTGTTGTTTTTATTTCTTAAGTGTAACCTTGTATGTCGTGTAATTAAGTGAAGTGTGTTTTCAATGTTTGCCTTGTGTTATTGACTGTTATTAGAATCTTTGGGTCGTGGAACTTATTGCTGACTGATATAAACAATTTGATACTATTTAATATAATATAATTTGAACGGGTTTGCGGCTTTTCCCGTTGCAAATTTTGGCGACCGTGACAGGACATTGTCGACAAAGCCGATTAGAACCAATTAATTAATTCATGTTAATGCACAATTATTGGCACCTCAATCGAGATACATATGGTTTTGTGTTTTATGTGTTTTATGTATTTCAGGTTTTTGTGGAGTGAAACTTGTACTTGGATGTTTAGGTATTTGTAAACTGTGTGAGTTACAAGTACAAGTTTGTTTAATTGCAAATCGCTCAGTCTCATGTTGTTGGAATAATTTATTGAAAGTGAAAGACGAGCATTATTATTAGGTGGTTTTGTTTTGATGCTCCGAGTTGGATTTTGTCGGGTTTAATTTTATTAAAATGAGATAGTTTAAATGGTAGTTTGTAATTGATAACATTTATTACTATGAATTTATAATTGACAAGTCAAGTTGATTTCTGACTTGGTGTATCTGAGTTTTTGGGTGTTAGCAACCAACACTTATGAATTTATTTAGTTTTTGGGTATATAGTATTGTGATTGATTTGTTACATACCCGTCCAGTCGGGTTAAAGAATATTTATTGTTATAATTTTTTCTCTTTCTTGACTTATGACAAGTTAATTAATGTGAAAGTTTTATATTATTAAGTCAACTTGATTTTGGGTTGTTTTTAACATATGAACTACGGTTTGAAATTTTATAGTAATGGAATTGATTTGATAAACTTCTGTTACAATTGTAGCGGATTTCTTGAATTTTAATTGATATGTGTAATGTTGAAGTATATTGTTACTGTCTAGTCATATAATTTATTCTTTTAAACATTGACTTGTGTAAAGTTAGTTGTTTGAGGTTGAGTATTGTTATGGTAATTGTATATTATTTATTCGATTTTTACCTATTTTGTGTATTGAAAATTATATGTTTAATGTCGAGTCTCTTAATTTATTATTTTAAACATTGACTTAGGTAAAAATTTGTTGTTTTTTATTAAGTTTTGTTAGGGTGACAAGGTTCAACTACAAGTTTGTTTAGGTCGATTTCAGCCCTTAAGTCCAATTCTAAAATCGGGTATGCAAATCCGGTGGAGAGATGAGGCAGGGTGAAATTCGAAATATTGATGTAGTTAGTTGAACTTTATTTTGTTTGGTATTCGGTTGATCTCGGAGGACGAATTGTATGGCGATCAGGTCATTACACTTCTAACCCGGGTAACCAAGGTCACCTAGTTAGGTTAAAGACTCAGCAGTGTATGGATAGTTGTATCGAGTTTCTCGTACCTACTTTCAGGCAAAACGATACTAACGCTGTGAGAGGAAGATTTTCAAACTCAATCAGCTTCGTATCAGTCTGGTAAAAAGGTATTAAGTAGCAAAGGAGGAACTAGCTATTTGATGTTCAACTTATTGGATCTTGTGTGGATAACGTAGGCTAGTGAAGAAAACAGTAATGACCATGCGGGAAAAATTGCGAACAATTGAACTTCAGGAAACAGCACCCGAATATTCTGGGTAAATTCCTTGAAGTTTTCCGTGAATGAATCAGTGAATTGACATTGAGATGGTTTGATCTGATAACTCGGGTGAGCTATTAGGATTCAGAGCTGTATCAAGTCAAACTGGTTCATTTAGTGAGGGAAAATGTTCGTGGAAAATTGATGGTTAGTTGTTCTTGAGTTTTTCTCGAGTGTCAGATTTTTCAATCTTACAAATAGGCATCTTTCAGGTAACTTCCTATGATCGGATGGATTGTTCTATTGAGGGGTTTCAAGTATTTAGTCACTGATGTTCTGGTTAGATCAGACATGAAACTGATACTACGCCATCTCTAATGGATAATCGCATTGTTGTATAAGTTGGATATTTAACGTCTCAAAAACCTGTGGTGGAGTTGTAAACATTATTACTAGTTGTATTGGGAGTGTAACGTGATTTCAGGTTTAAAATAAAGCACCTCCCAAGGGTTTATATGTTTCTGATGTGACATATGTCGGAATTATGTTTGTGTTGTCCGTGGTGTTAATTGTTGGGTGTGAAACCTGAATCAGAGTTGATTGGAGAGACAACGAAACGAGAATGAGAATGTGGAGGTTTAAACGCGTAACGTAGAATCAAAAAGCTCACCCGTGGTTCAGTCTAAGCCGGGGGATGTTGTGACGTAAAAATTGGTGCGCGTCACAAAATATAAAATCATGTAACTTGAAATGACCTTCGAGCTGGGGCCAAATACTTTAGGGTTTATGGAAATTAAAGCGATAGACGAGAAAACGATGGAACCTCTCATTACATTCTCGGGTTCGAATATTCATTGATAAACGACCCGATACTGTTGTAAATTCATTTTTATTATTGTTACATGTCACGAAACGCAGTAGAGAGAGGAGGACACCGCTAAACTCAGGCAGCCAGACGAGGACACGAGCTGGAGCGGCTGAGACAGCGGAGGGTCAATTGAAATCGTTTTCTCCCTCCAAAAGGACCAATGAGGGAGGCCTCTGGGGTCGCCCGAGCGAGCGCCGCGTGTGAACGCGAACGCACTCGGAGCGGCTGCCAGAGGTACGTTCGTGCGTCGCACGATTTTGAACCAGCCCATGGCTGCAAAAGGCGCACCGCTCCGTCTGTCCTCAGCCGTCGTATACAATCAGAGCGAGAGCGAAGATGGCCGACTTCCTCATCGCTGATTGGCTGCCACCCGTGCGCCTGGGTGAATGTGCACCGCAGCGGAGTAACACGGCTCCACTCCAGCTCGAAGTGTCAGGGGACGAAGACGCCGTGGTTCGTGTTTGGGTGCTATTACGGCTGCTTGTGAATAACCCTGTGCGGGTTTTATTTTGGCGAAGTTCCCCGGCTGCCTGGGCTTTGACGTGCCACGTCGGTGTCTGCGTTTGTTTGGCGTGCGGAGCGCCCATGGAATACCCGACTTGCGAGGGTTGCCGTGTGCTGGCGGAGGCCTTGTCGGGTGAGCTGGTATAGCCACAGGTGGTCGAACGACAACCACGGCTCATTCTCGTCGCGCTGTGGAGGATTGAGGTGACAAAACGTTTCAATGGTCAGGTTCTAACGTCGACTCGTCTGCGCTTGTAAAGCAAATTGTTGACCCTTCAGGTCTAATCATTGATTAGTATTGATTAACATTATTCATGTTTTGATATTGTGGTTATACGAATAGTTTATTTTATATGAGAAACTTTCAACCCATAAGGGTAAATTAATTAGTTCACACTTTTGATATGGTTACTGATTTGTAGTATCGGTTTTAACTTGTGATAATTAAATTCATTAAATTCTAATTTTCTAACTTAAGACTTGTGTTTTTATTTTCTTATTGTAACCTTTGTAGTTGTCAGTTGTGTATTAGTGTACTTGTTGTTGTGCCAGGGTTACTGTGAAATAGAAACGTTGCATATTATAAGTGAGTGAGAAAATTTCATTGGAATTTATGAAATCAAATTAATTGATTATTTTATAAAACAATTTGAACGGGTTTGCGGCTTTACCCGTTACAATATCTCCATTTTATTCAAATATATTGAAAAGTTCGAAAAACTTTCACTTGTAACTAAATTTAAATGTCGCAATAAATTAATAAATATAGCAGCCCCACGTTGGGCGCCAGATGAAAAGTTCAAAAATATATGGCTTATAACTAAATTTCGCAACAAATAAATAAATTGATTCCAGCTGTCCCACGTTGGGCGCTAGATGAAAATTTCAATAATATTAGGCTTATAATTAAATTTCGTAACAAATAAATAAATTGATTCCAGCCGCCCCACGTTGTGTGCCAGATGAAAAGTTCAAAATTATACGGTTAATAACTAAATTAGTCTCTCGCTCACAGTTAGTAAAAATTCGTAATAATTATAAATCTCAATAATGAAACTAAGGCTATCAATAATTAATTAAGACAAAACAAATTTCTGACTTCTTTTTGATAAAATGATAATAAAGGTAACTAGTAAACAAAGAATCAAATCCAGTAAGCGAACCGCTACTGGTAAGCGGCCCACCCCTGTTTCTCGACAGTCCGCTTAAAACCATTTAAATTCATGACAGATAAATAAAAGAATAATTGTTTTAAATTTGAATACAAACAAAATATCCTGTCCAGTTAACTAAACATAAAGCTACAATTTAAATTCTAAATCAAAAGAGAAATTTAAATATCTAAGAAGGTTAGTTACAAGTTAATCCTTTTTTTTAATACTATTTCTATTCAAATTATAATTTGAGCGGCAGCGCCATCTGTGTCACTAACCACGAAATAAATATTCAACTACCATTAACAAGAAATATTCTATTAACCTTATTTCAATGCAAAGTCAGATCTTTATTATCACTCACCAAAGCAACAGTGCCATCTGTTGCGTAAATGCTCGAATGTGTATTCAAAGTAAGAAAAGAAATTCATTTTTTTGTTTATTCTATTTTTTTATTCGGTTTTTATTTTAGAATACTAAACAACTGTGCCATGTATCAAGAACGTGAGAATTGTAACTAAAATCTAATAACGACGGCGATATTTGTCGAAAACGCGAAAACTATAATTAAAACTAAAAGAAACTGTAAATTTTAAATTAAGAATGACGACAGCGCCATCTTCTGTCAAACACAAAATTAATATAAATACAACGCGGCGACTCGAGAAGGGAAGAACGCGCACCCTGAGTTTATTCTGTCATTATTACTCAACAATCAATGTTTCAAAACAAAAATGCCCTCTAATAACATTGTCGCCCGAGCCAACAATGACACCCAAACAAACACCTCAGCGGCAATGTCCTTGAAGCGCACCTCTACACGGAGAAAACGATACAGTACTGAATCCTGGTTGACGCAGGACTCACTCCTGTGTTCGTGAAATTTTCATGTTCCTGCGTCAAACCAGGAGTGAACACTGCGTCGTACAGGAATCAATCCTGGATTTACAGGGTTGATTGCTGTACAACGCAGTGCTGTGGCGTTGTGGAATAACCAGTTAACTGATTACTTTGTGTTTTCGTGATATTTTCATTTAAAGTTTTCAAATAAAATTTGTTCATTGCTAAAAAATATCCATTTACTTCTGCAGAATATTGTTACAAAAACAAATAGCGTAAAAACGTAGTATTTATTTATTTAATACATATTTTAATATTTTATATTTATTTATACATAAAAACATAAATAAATAATTATATAAATTTGAAACATATATTCAACAAAATCAGACGAAATAACATGGTTTTTAGTGTTTGTATGAAAAAAGCACATAGTAAAATATCAGTGAAAATCAGGGTAAATTTACTGAATTAATGTAAATTTACATAAACTATTTATGTAAAATTACACAAATCTAGTAAATTACCATGATTATTGATGGCATTTTACAGTATACTTTTATCAGTGTACCAAATGCGTCGGAACGCTCTTGCGTCCGGACATCGTTCGGACATCGTCAAATTGTCATATATTTGCCATATTTGTCAAAAAATGGCATATTTTGGAAAAAACAAATAATCAAATGATTGCTAACATGATAAAATTGATGTTTTGAATTTTATTCAAACGAATAAAATTCGTTTGAATATGAAAATATGCTGAAATTTATCCATACCAAATTGTAGTGAATTTACTTTATCGACCAAGCAACTTTCAATTTAATCAAATACTTTTATGACCTGCGAAACGTAAAAAAATTTTTTTAGTGTTTCATAACGTTATCATCTCTCTTTAAGACATTTTTCAGTGAAAAAGCGTTATTAATGCAACGCAGCGCGTCGTTTGCAACGCCGTTGTTTTCAAAACAGCCTGCATTGCAAAACAAACTATTTTGCCGAAAATTTTCATTTTCGAGTAGACATTTATAATTAACTTAGTACAAAGACAAATTTTAATTGAGGTTTAAATAAAATAAGTTAATTTAAAAATAAAAATCACATATGTAATTTATAAATTAATTAAAATTTAATTAAAGCAAATATAAGTTTATAAAGTTTTGATAGAGAGTCTCAATGATTGTAATTTAATGGTACA
>JABFPD010000732.1:0-10291 GCA_022817545.1 Cremastobaeus sp. ZL-2020 | reverse complement strand
TCGTTAACAACGCGCTTGCTGCCCCGAATTCCGTACCCGATTTCGCGTCGTTAACAAGTCGTAAGCGAGTCGTTATCGAGTCGTTACCGAGTCGTTAACGAGTCGTTTACGAATCGTTTACGAGTCGTTTTTTTTCAACTGGGTAAAGGTGTTAAAGTGCAAAAGTAAGTATTGCATTCATATTAGAAGTTTGGTCTAAAATATGACAGTATTGAAAAGATTGTGCCTCGTACACAATAATATTCATGAAATAGTTACTGAATTTGGCTTTTATAGAATCAGGTTAACCAAAGTGAGTCAATTTTTAACAGGTTATATTTTGATGTGCTTCCCTTTTTTGGCTGCTTTCAATCAGATATAAATTAATCATAAAAATATTTTGTATCATTTGCAATATGATGAAATTTAATACATATTAGACTGGCAATAAATAATTACTATAGCTAATACAAATTTATAATGTCAATATTTATCATATTCGTATACAACATATTTGTTATTGTATTGCTTTTCTTTTATATTTTGGGGTATATGTAAATAAAATAAGCTGTATAAAACCTGACTTGTTAAATTATTCAATTTATTCATGTTAAAATTAGATATCCCTCAACTTTAGGTTATAAACAATTTTGTATTCGTGTTTGTTGGTTGTTTCTTGAGTTTATAAGTTTTCGTGCTATTTCATAAGCACAAAAATAGCTGTACTATTTCATGAACATCTTTATTATGTAGTTATATACATTTATTTGTTTATTTATATAGTATAACACTCTGATAGACATTGATATAATATATGAAAAATATAGAAAACCTAAGTTTAAGTATTTTTTACAGGTCGCAACGTGACAACTATGGAGATGCTGCAATAGGATATGTGGAACTAAAGCGTGAGCATAACTTGTGCAAAGTAAGAGCAAGAATATGTCCTGAACATAGAGCGCGTAGCAAACCTTACTCAGTAGAGTGTTTCATTGATAAAAATGAGGAAGAAGTAAAATCAATAATTTGTGAAGATTGTGCAGCTTCATTAGGTAACATATTATAAATAATTTTCAAACAAAAGCAAAGATTAGATATTAGTGACATTGTGAGCAGTATTTATTTTATATTCGTCATATGTTCCATTGCAAAACCAACAAAACTGATTTCTTGGAAACATTTTATTTTACTTGTCTGCAAAACTTTTTATTTCTATTTATTCGTGTAATTATTTACAATTTATCATATCTGAAAATTTATAAATTTTTAATAATCAACCAATAATAAAATAAAAACCAGTTAATAGCATTTTTTCACTTTTAATATAATATAAATTATAATTAACTGAACTATATATATATTTTAGGTGGATGTAAGCACGCAATTGCTTTTTTAATGTGGCTGCATCGCAGAAGTGAAGAACCAGAACCAACAGCAACGGTGTGTTATTGGAAGAAAGCTGTTCTTTCTCAAGTGGGGACCGCTATAAGATTTATCAGAGCTAAAGATATTTCCAAATCATCAGCTGATTACACATTTGATGACACTGGTAACTTTATGAATGACGTTGTACTAGAGTTGCAGAACAAAAGTTGTGAAACGCAAATGTCATTGCATTGGTTTGTAACAAATGTTGACAAAAATTACGGGCTTCACAGAATGATCTTAAAATTCTCTGAAACTAATGAAACTAGTGCTGAAGATTTTATTATATTTTGTACAAAGAATATGTTTCTTGATGGATGTGAACAAGTAGCCAAAAATACAAAATCACAGTCCGAGTCAAAAATATGGATGGATATGAGATATTGCAGAATTACAGCGTCCAAATTCTATGAACTGGTAAACTGCAAAAAAGGAGATGGAACTTTGGTAGAACAAGTCATCGGAGCTTCTAAAGTTATCAGTTCAGATGCTATGCAGAGAGGATTAAATTTAGAAAAAAAGGTGATTGCAGTTCTAGAACAAAAGAAAAAAGTGAAAACAGAAAGATGTGGATTTTTGTTAAATCCAGGTTTTCCCATCATTGGTGCATCTCCAGATGCGGTAGGCTCAAATTTTGTAGTGGAAATAAAATGCCCATCATCTCATAAAACAGAAACAAATTATATTAATAATGGGAAAATAAACAAGAAGTATTTAGCACAAATACAATTACAGATGTTAATGAAAGGGGTAAAAAAAGGCTACTTTTGTATGGCTAGTCATGATTTTGAAATTAGTCAAAAAGTTACAATAGTTGATGTGAATTATGATGAAAAATGTACAATGGATCTAATAACTAAAAGTATGTGCTTCTGGAAAAAATACATTTATCCTATTTTGTATAAATCTTCGTAATGAAAATAAATACTTCTACAGAATGACTGAAAACTGTATAATAATAATAATACGTGAACAAATTTTGATATTGTAATATTTATTGTGTACGAAAATATTGAAACATTCAATGTATTAAAACCTATGAAAAAATTATCATGTTATGTGTTTTCTTATAATTATCTCTATTGAGCTATTACCGGTACTTGAAGATTACATAAAGCTGCACAAATTTGTACAATATTGTCAACAAGATTTAATGAAATAATTGGAATTTCTGAATGAGGCGTAAGATATTGAAATTCTCTTAATCTTCGAATGATTCTTTCTACGTTGATTCGTAAGCTTGCTATGCGCCTGGTCTCCATCACTTCTGATTTGGTTAATTTAGTGTTGGCACTAACACTGGGAGGTCTTACGAGAGAGCAATTTCTTCTTTTCAGCAAAGGTTCAATGTGTTTGAATCCTCGATCAGCCATTACGCCACTATCAGGTGCAAGTTTTTCTAAATAACCACTTTCTTCCACAATCATAGCATCTGACGTACGTCCTCCAAATCCTTCGGATATATAATTTATTGTCCCATCAGGAGTTGCTGAGATAAGATACTTAATTGTGTTGCACTTTTTATACTCCGACCAGGTTAGTGCTTGATGAAGAGGATTACTGGGTTTTTGAATCTCTATTTCGAAGCAATCAATAATGGATTGAACATGATTGTATCGGGCACGGAAAGGCAAAGGTAATACTAATTTTATACTGCTCTTAGGTGGCCAAAATATGAAATTTCTTAAATAATGAGCCAATAATGGAACAGTACGTCTAAAAATTGTATTAGCATAGGAACAACTTTTTCCATAGTCTTCTCCTAAAATGGTGAATGTTTGATTAGTTCTGATTTTCTCAAGTGTAAGATAAAAATCCTCTATTTTTGCGTGAACCTTATTTGCCAACAAATTTAAAATGAATAGCACATGTTCTGGAACACCAATATAATTTTTTGACTTTGCTTCAATTCGAAGCAATCTTAATTTTACTATTTCTAACTGCATTTGTTTCAGTTTGTACTGTTTTAAACTTTCTTCACTTATTTCTTCATCTGTTTGCATAAATTGTTCACAATCTTCTAATGTGTTGTTTAAAGCACTTAAACTGCTATTAGATTTTGTACATTGTTCAGAAGTCGATGAATCCGGCGGTGTTTTATGGTTCAAAAGACACTTCTTAGGTGCTACTGCTACCGATGAAGCCGGAACTGGAAATTTGACTGGTGAACATGCAATACTGCGGGTGGTTGGTTTGATCTGACAACCTTTACTTCGATAGTGCGGCTTAATTGAAACTTGAACACTTGAATCTTTTGTATTTGAGTGTTTTTCTTGTGTTTCTGTGATATCCGACAAAGACATGTTATTAAATAAATCAACATCAACACTAATATTTCTTTCAACTTCATCAGAATAGAGAGTTGAATTTGAGTTATCAGTAGTTACACAAGCTTCGTTTATATTTTGCTGCACTCTGCCTTCTTGTTCTGCTTGAATTTCTCGCAATGTTTCCAACAGGCGCAATTTTTTAACTGCAGGTCGTATTTCTGAAACATGGGTACGTTTTCGATCAGGTTGGCAGTTAAAAAACCGTGGCAAAACTCCCTTTTTCAAAATCATCCTAGTACTTGGATCCAATTTCACACGCACGTAGTTTTCCAAATCTTCTTCTAACTGGAATGAATATTATAATGTAGTAAATCTGATAAAATATTATGGAAAATTAATTTACAATAAATTTTAGTAAAATTAAACCCATGAGGAGGATTTTATTTTCAATTATCAACTTCAACTATTAGCATAAATGATATTTTATAACATATAAAAAATTTTTTATGACATAAAAATGCGCTAATCTATAAATTTACAAACGAATATATGCATTTCATCGCAGTTATTTTATTTAATAAATCTTTAATAAATATTTCATAATAATTGTAAATAAAATAAACGAGTACTCGACATTTTTCTATTTTTGCACAAAATTTACTTTTAATTTACAAATTAAATTATTTTTATTCTTTTGCAATCATAAAGAAATTGAATTTCATTTGTATTCTTTCAATAATAAGGTAGGTTATGGTTATTTTTGATGTTAATTACTCGAATAATATAAGTAGATACAAATTGAATAAACTTTCGAAAATTAAATTAAACATTGAATAAATCTGATACTTACATTAAAATGATCTTCACAGCAATACATCATTGAAATGAGAGATGTTGTTGCATTACGCCGTACTATGGAAAACCATTTCTTCCTTATTTCTCCTTTTGGAACGGCTAAAAACTTTTTTGTCGGGTTTCTCTTTACTGTACTTGTACAACCTGGCACAAAACAGTATTTTTTGGTGGCACTTTGTGTCTCACACGTGAGATTTTTCTCGTTATCCATTGTAATCCAAATAATGCAATACAAAGTATACGGGTTTTCATGCCTTATGACGTCACGTACATTTGGCGCGTAACTCGGCCATTTCAAATGTTCATATCATATAAATTTTAATTATCGTTTGATATTATGTATTTTTTTTAAAAAAAGTTTATCACAATTATTTTCAGGCTATCTAGAATCATTTTTATTGCTACTTGAAATTTCGTGAAAGACCCTATTTGAGAATACCACAGACAATAATGATGACTGTTGTGACGAAGAGGATGAAGAAATCAGAGAAGATCTAATCATCCAGTTATCAAAAAAAACCAACAGCTGCCAATTATGCAAGACAAATGTTTTAAAACCTGAGTGCAAATCAAGCATTCGACTTGCAAACGCAGCTGTTGGTAAATATTTGAACGTCGCATCACATTTTGCTAATTTAGAAGACCATATTCTTCAAAAATTGCGGGTTTATTTTCTTTTTGACTGGAATAGTTGTCAGACTCACGCACAATCATTACAACTTTGGCTCAGACATAAGATCGTTGTAATGAAGATCAGATCATGGTGCAACGCAAAAAATCGACGAATCAAAGGACGACAATTTAATAAGTAGACGTTATTTACAAACGTATGTATTTTATATCATGTAACTCTTCTAAACTCAAATTTACATTGAACCGTGCAGTCACGATTTTTAGTTTTTCATTTTTTTATATTTTTTTTATCTCAATCTGCATTTTTTCCAAATTTAAAATCAAGTTTTAACAAAATAAATATTTGAAAATTTTTTATTTTTTATCATTTCTTAATAAATTGATTGGCATTTCATTTTCAAAATTTATTAAAGTATTTTTAAAATAACAATTTTTATTGAAAAATTCAGTTTTACTTACATTAATTAATAAATTATATGGAATAAAATTGGAATGTGCTTCGATTTTTAATCATCAAGGGTGTCAAAATCTTTAGATTTTATTTTACCCTCCTGAAAAACTTTGCAAGATTCCATTAAGAGGATTCCGATCTCGAAGTTTACTATTTTCAGTGTTTTTTAATTTATTTTGTTGTGAAGTATTATTTATCATTTTGGTGAGATGTCCCTGGTAGAAAAATATTGTTATCAAAGTAAAATCACATTTTGCTACAAAAAAAGTTAGATTTAATGGGAAAAACTGAAAAAACAAGTATACATTTACAGTTTTTCCCATCAATCTGACTTATTTTGCATCAAAATAGACCTCTCACTAAAATGATAATTAATACTTTGCAACAAAGTGGATATAAAAAAACTAAAAATAGTAAATTTCGAAATCGGAATCCTCTTAATATTTTGTTTGAAAAATATATATTTGCAGAAATTAGAAAAGATAGGTGATTAGATCACTTTAGAAAATATTTATATATTTTATCGGACCAATAATTGGTCCATACAAATATTTATTCGTTTTCTTTTCATTTTAATTTTATAGTGTATTTATTAATCTTTTTCATAAACTAAATTATTATTTTTTAGTTACAGATATAAGATCTGGCTGCACCCAGCATCAATGAATCATGCCATTCGTAGATAGTGGAAAAGATGTGGTAGATGTAAAAGATTTTATAACTATAGCCTGTAATTAAAACCATCACATCATAACACTTCTAAAAAAATACAGGAAGACTGCAATCTGCAATAAGTAATGTATCAGATGGTGACATCTAGTCAACTGTCGAGCACAAGATGAATAACTCGTTTCGAGGATAAGTTAACCTATAAATGGCTTGCGCTTGGATATGAAACATTACATTTACTTTCATTCAAAGGTCTAAAATTACCAGAAAAGCACACACCACATACAGGTATTGATTTTTTATAATTATTGGATATCAAATAAACAAGAATGAAAACTTTCTTAGAAACAATTAAAGATCAAAATCTAAAATTGACTAGTTTTTAGGATTGGTATTCATCATGCTGAACTTCAGGATTCAAGTGAGTTTCTTTTTCATAGCTACTTGTTTTATTTTTTTTAACCATCTGTTAAGCAAAAGTTGAAAAAAACATTATTAAATTGCACAGTAAAAATCGATTAATAAAAGTAATTAAAAATAAATGTAAAAAAAGGTTAGACGTTTTTTAAATAAACAGAAAGGTTATGATTTAAAATTATGTTTTAAGAGTAATAAAAAAAATACTGAAAACTTTTAGTATATATTTAAATGAAAAAATGAATTTTAATTTAAATCATTCATTTAAATCTGATTCAAATTGAAAAAATCGATTTTTTGATTGTGTAAGAAAATCATGATTTTTCTAACAGTTAATTTTTAACTACTTCAAACTGATGAATGATTTTTTCAGGAATTTACGTTTTTAATCGAGAGATGCTAAACAGAATTGAACTCAGACCGACGAGCATTGAAAAGGAAGTTTTTCCAGGCATAGCACAGAAAGGCGAATTATTTGCCATGGACTTGCAGAGATTCTGGATGGACGTCGGCCAACCAAAAGATTTTCTTACTGGTTAATAAAGCCTTTACTTTTGTCAACTTTCAGCTGATCTAAATGCTCATTTTTATCTTGTTATGTTTTAGGAATGTGTCTCTATCTCGCTTCTCTCCGTCAAAAGGCGCCAGAAAAATTACATTCGGGTCCAGGCATTATGGGCAACGTTTTAGTTGATCCAACAGCAGTTATTGGTAAAGACTGTCGAATTGGTCCAAACGTCACTATTGGACCCGGAGTCACATTAGCTGATGGCTGCTGCGTAAAAAGAACCACTTTATTGAGAGATTCCGTCGTAAAAGAACACGCTTGGCTCGACAGGTAATATTTACATACTTTTTCCATTATTTATTCGTTTTCTAAGGGGAAAAATTATTTAAGTTTTGTGCACTGCATAAAATGCAATTTCTGCACAAGTCCTGAATGTAGCGGAGCTTTCATAATTGTTACATTTCAGCTGCATCATAGGCTGGAAGAGCGTGGTTGGTCGTTGGGTCAGGATGGAAGGAACGACAGTCCTAGGAGAAGACGTGATAGTGAAAGACGAACTTTATATCAATGGAGGCCAGGTTTTACCGCACAAAAGCATCGCTACCTCAGTGACAGAGCCGCAAATCATCATGTAATCGAAAAAGCAATAAGGTTCTGCATACAAGTATTCTGAAGTAACTTTCGCCGATTCTCAGCAGAGCACATTCGCTCTCGAACCAGCAATGTATATAACTGTATTTATAGGCGATTTTTTATGATAGCCTCCGAAACGGTGCCGTAACTGTAAAATAATCAAATCGTTTTTAATTAAAAGTATGTACATTTCTAAAAGAGTATGTATCAAAAGCTCAAGTCGTTTTTATTCTCTATTTTACTACTGCTTGAAAATGTGTTTCCTGTATCAATTCTAGTTTAAACTAGAATTGATTCACTGCAATTTCCATTTTAGATGATTAAGTAAAGTGAATAACATGGCCTTTTATTTGAATAATCTACTTATAGAAAAGATATTAATGAATTGATGATGACATCACCTAATACACTTTTTATAACATATATTTACAACATTAAATTAAAATTTTTTATTTAAAAAATCTGATTTCGTGTTCAGTTTTTTTGTGAAAATTATTAGAATTATTAAATATAGAAAAAGTATGAACTTTAATAATAAACGATAATCTAAAAAAATTTTAAAAATCCACACTTCTAATCGGTTATAATTGATTTCGATTAATCGACGTTCGATTATCGGACACAATTGAGAGTGCCTTGACAGTCGACGCACTTCAGACTTTTAGAGTTAGTTGCGTTTGACTTGTGAAGTTGTGAGTCTGTGACGTTTTTAAAAACCGCTTGGCAATTTTATTTTCGAGCTTAGGTGTTTAATTTAACTTCGGGGGTCGAGTTATTCTAAATACAGGAAAAAATGTCTGGCGAAGACACGAAAGTAAAGGCCGAGGCCCAAAATGCTCCTAAAGCCGAGCCCACCGAAAACAACCAAAACCAGAATCAGCATCAACAACAGCAACGCCAAAATGCCGGTGGCCCAGGCGGACCTGGTGGACACAATATGCGTGGCGGCGGCGGAGGTCCGCGAGGTCGCAAAGGAGGCGGACCTCGGTTCATGGGTCGCGGTGGCGGCATGGGTGGCAGAAACGACATGGTAGGAATTTCCCCCGTCGAAACTGTTTCTTATTTCTGGCATTTTCATTTCGGTGGTCCAAAAAATATTGCATTTTTGTGGCCACTTTTTGACAAATGCTTTGTTGTTTTGTGTAAACGTTGAAAAATTACGTCAGGGTTATTTATGTTATGTCAATTGTTATAATGCATAAAACTTTTTTTAGGCTTTTACAATATTTGTTTATAGGTTGAAAAAACGACTTTTTTGAGTAACGAAATAACCTTTCATAAATAATAGCGACTTTTAAACAAGCGACTAGCTTGAAAATTCATTATTATGCAGGCAACGCCAACGCCATTTTCCCCCAACAATGACCTTCCATTTTTAGCTGTTCATTATTATATGTCTTTACATATTCAGTTTTATTGCTCTAATTTGTCAAATGCTGGTTAGAATTATTGAATAAAAATAATATATATTATTATAATAAGCAAAATAAGTTACTGGACCTATGTTCATGAGTTTCACAACTGATGAGTATTTACATGATGATAACAAGTAACTACCGACAGAGTAAAAATATCGATCCTATAGGGAATGCCTTGAAAATTTCTAGGTAACAGATGGCTAATATTGAATAATAGAAAAAAATCGAATTCCAGCGGAAAGATGAGTAAACTTTTCTTCCAAAGAAGAAAACTTTCAATGCATAGTGAGATAATTTTTTAAATAAACTAAATATTTATGTTTCTTTGTTATTCAAATTTAAATTAATTTAAACTTAGTGCTATTAAAATGCCATAAAAAACAAATTTATTTTTGATGTTCTATTCTTGAAGTTTCATAATCTTTCATTCATAGACATTGCTATAAATAACGTAATGGTTTAAATGTTAAATATTTTATAAATTATAAAATTAAACTGCTTGGTTGTCTCATACTTGTTAAATTGGTGAACAGGATTAGTTGATATTTCATTTCCATACTGGTAAGTGTTAAACATGCATCTCTTGAATATTAACTTTATATTCATTTTCCCTTTATATTACAGTAAGTTTACAGTATTGAATTATCAGATTGTTAGTTTTTAAGTAAACACAAATTTGCCAAAATATCAAAATATTTATACACATTAATAAAATTTATCTTTAAATTAAACAAGTTGAATAAATTTTAAAGTTTCATGTAAGAAGTTGAAAAAAGTCCATAGAAAGAAATTCTGGAGTGGAATTGGGTTAATTTTTCCTTGGGGTGAAAGAAACTTGATTTTTCTCTGTCAGTACAAATAAAAGTTTCCTTTTATCTTGTCATTGAAAGATAAAAGTATCATTAAAATCGCTTAAAAATTATTTATTTATTGTATTTCTTATATCAATCATCAAAACTGTTACTATTTGTATTGCATAATATTACTCTTGTTGTTAATCAATATGACAATGACCAAAATAACTAAATTTGTT
>JABFPD010000731.1:0-10294 GCA_022817545.1 Cremastobaeus sp. ZL-2020 | reverse complement strand
TGCATATAGAGTTCGCTCCAAAACCTTATCTCGTCCATGTTTACCTTTGCAAGGTAATTCTCACCAAATAACATCCAATTGAATCATTAGATATGTTTTATTTTTTTATTCGAAATAGTGGAGTTTTTACATTGATTATAACATTTAAATACAATGTTTACAGAGATAATTTTTTACTTGTTTAAAATGATTGATAAACACTCATTTCAGTTACATAATATCGACTTTTCAGATATTACCTGTATCCGTATGTTACTTAATGTACCTAAAGGTAGTATGTCCTCAAAGTCAATGGTGACTTTGAGGACATCCTCAAAATTTTAAACTTGGAGTACAAAAGCATTAACAAACAAATACTCCCATAAGTGTACCGATGAAGGATTAACATTCATTTTAGCTACCCATATCATATGGACTCTTCGGATATGATATGTATCCTCGAATTATAATGTCCCCGAAATGTTTATTGGCCCAGATGTCCCCGTATACGAGAATGTCAACCCTTTGCATTTGTTGAACAATAGAATAATATTATTAATTAATATGCCATTACATGTAATGTAATAAAAAACCGCCACGAGGCTAATCTCTTTTATTCGGGTTCACGTCAGTTCATAAAAATATGATAATTTTAAATAAAATTTTGCTTTTGTGTCCCTGAGGAACAACAATCAAATAAAATCAAATTTTATATTTGAGTTCAATAAAATTCATGTTATTTCAGGCATAAAGATAACATGCCTGATAATATGCCTGATAACATGCCTGACATGTATTCTCAGCTTTATGTGTACACCTAGCGTCTGTGAATCGTCCCGATATTCTATAGTAGTACTGTGAATTTGTATGAATTTTAAAATGCAATTACAGTATAATCTTCAATTTTGTGGAAGAAATAATCACAGTCGTAAAGTTAAAGTAAAGTTGAAGTTTTTAAAAGTAATATGAGAATTAATTACTGTTTTCCACAGCCATTTTTAGTTATAGGATTTTATAAGCTTTCATAATTTATCATGACCATTTAATATATAAAATAATATAAAAACGACTGTGATTATTTTTTTAAATTTATGATAATAATATATATAGTATAGTGTTTCGGTTGCATTTTTCTGACTATTCCAGGCTCGTTTTTTTCAGCCTGAATTACTGAGTTTGTTGTACCAGAGTAGGGTAAAACATGATGAATGATTGGTTATAGAACAAAAGAGAATGAAACAGAGAACCCTAGAGAAGAGACGATTCATAGACGCTAGGTGTAAACAATGTTTTGTTCGATCAATTGTGATAAAATATCGGTGCTTCAATTAAGAGGAAAATTAATTTTTAAAAAAATTTGATTATTTGATGAAGGTAAGTAAAATAGTTGATTTAAGTTGTTACTATGAGAAATGATAAAAGTACGCATGTGCGGGCTACAATTTGGGCTTTTTTGGGCTTTGTTCGATTAGCTGTACAAGAAAGCATATTAAATGTTATTTTTTTTAACATAGTCTGTTTTATTATGTTGAACAAAATACCTCAAGTAGAGGTTATATCTTATGAAACGTTCTTGAAATATTAAATAAAAATTAGGAATAGCTCAAAAAAAGCCCGAGCCCTGCACGAAGACTTGTATGATGAAAATATAATGAGAATAATTCTCATTTGTATTTATATCGCTGACTTAACATATTTTTAAAATCAGTGTTGTATTAAAATTTTCATAAACACGGTTATCATGTTTTCGAAAAATGAGATTTCTCCTTCACTCGTGACGAAAAATATCGTTCGCACCATGGGAAATAAGGGAAACTCCGTTTCTCTCGCGATTGCGAACCTCAGTTCCGGCTCGGCTTGCAAACTTTGCTCGAGAGAACGGATTTTTCATCTTATTTCCCTTGGTGCAAAATATACTATTTTTCCAAATTGTTGAAATTCTATCGCTAATAATCAGGGCTAGAATAATTGAGGAGACAATTAGGTCTCTAATTTCATACTTCTTTGATACGTTTATCAAAAAGTATATAATTAGTTTTCATTTTAATATTTAACACGAAATTATTACTAAGATACTCGAATAATCGTCCGCGGGAGTGGCTATTATATTTATAAAGGACTCAGTCTTGTGGCCGAAACATTGTCGTTCTTAAAAGCATACAGTTCCTTCATCTGATTTTTTGGCTACAAGACTCAGTACTGTCATGAAAGCAGGAACCAGAATCGTGCATTAGATAGGTTTAGCTCAGCACAAGCCAGCACAATCCACAAGTTTAGCATTAATTGAGCTGACGTGAGCTGAGGTAAAACGACCCAATGAATGACTCGGGTAGCCACTCTTTCGGACGCTTATCCGTGTATTGAAGGTTATTTATTTAAACATATATAATTATCTATCAAGAATACATAGATAAATGATTTTACAATGAATATATGTGAATAACGTGATACATACCTATAGACTATGTGACACTATAATCTACTTTCATATTTAACATCTTTAGATGAATTTTTTATGGAAGTTAACACTTTGCCGAAAAGTCCCCTTAAATACGATAAATAAACCCCCGTCATGGCTCTAGCCTTTGTAGTATAAGATCCCACTGCAAATTTTTGGATGCATCTGTTTATGGGTTAAAACCTATCAGAAACGAAAGGTCTTTATGTATACAACTCAAAACCGCTTGGGCTGCCTATTGAAAATGCTGCCAAATAATACTAATTAATTAATAATGTTTGAGTTTTTATAGTTGTACAGTTCCATGTGTTTATAAGTCGAAAATAGGTCCACTCGACGGGGAAATGTTTGGAGAAGTCAATTTTCAATGGCTGCCTAAGTGAAAGTGCTGCGGTACAGAGGCTGCCTAATTTGAATACCGAAATGTTCGGCCGGCGCGTTTAGATACGACTGAGACGGGAAGCGCGGGAGACACGGAGCAAGTCTCTCTCTCCGACATTAGTCAGTGAATAGTTGCGTTTTTTAATTTAAGGGGAGGCACCACTGAAATTTCAGCTATACAAAGGAATTTATGGAAATAATGTACTGATGCTTTACAAAAATTATTGATATGCATGAAGTCAAATATACGCGATATTCATTTGTTTTTGAATATTTTGAACAGTTTTGAATATTTGTTTGTGAAACTTTATTTGCGAACAACTTAATCATTTTCAAGAAAATAACGGATGGATGTGATGAAATTCCGAAAATTACGAAATTTACGGTACCTAACCTACCAAAAATAATAGATAAATTGAGGTTTGGTTTCCGTAGTCAATTTCCAAATAGAAAAGTACATAAAATACGAAAGTTTCACCCCTTTCCATAAATTCCTTCATATAGCTGAAATTTCAGTGGTACCTCCCCTTAATTTAATTAAGTTAAACCTAGTAATGGTGTTTTATAAATAATTTTTAGCCATACATATGAGTAATGATTACAATCATATTTATTTCGTAAAATCATTGTTTATTCAAATATTTTTCATGCATCTTAATTTTGCATATAATTTCAAATATATTGGTATACAAATATATTTATGTTTATTATTTATAAATTGAACTATTAATTAAAAATTATTCTCGTGGAACATATGTACATTCTTTTATAAAAATACATAATAATTTAGGCTTTTTCGCATAGAAATGTGTCTGTACTAATAATGTACGTAACTACACTTTTACAAAATATTGACATATATTTACATATATATAAAGAAACCCTTAATACAGCTAGAATATGTACATATTTACAAGAAACAATGCTCGCTAATACTGTTTGACTAACACATTTGCACATTTTTTATCCTAATACTGAAAGCGAAGACAGGATCACTTTACTGAAAATATGTATTAAATATTTTATATTCAATTAAATACCCTCAAACTCATAATTTATATTTTGCAAAATTTGAGTTTCCTTGTGTCATAGTCATAAAGATGTGCAACAATGATTCATCAATATAATAACAATGTTATAACATATATATATAATAAATATATACAATTATTCAGTTAATATATCAATAATATAACAATGATATTAGAATGTATGTCAAATGTATTGTCCATATATGAAAAGATTTAGTCAATATGTCATTGTTTGTACGAGAGCTGTTAGAACTACAGTCTTCACTTGAATAGAATTAATAATACTCATTACAAAGACTCTTATGTTAATTTGATGATGTATTTCATGATACATACTAGAAAAAAGGGTTAAATTCAGATTGTCATACTAATTACTCTGCATCTGAGTCGTCAGAATTAACAACATTAAATTCCATATCAAGATCGTTATCTTCAATATTCGTTCTTAAAATATCGTCGACACTTATAGGAGTTGGAGGTCCTTCATACCACATTGGTTTCAATTTGTTGTTTTCAATATGCCAACCGCATTCTGTAGGAATGAAATCTTGCGAAATACAATGCACATTAGTAGCATTAAGCCACATCGTGTTTATATAAATAGTTCGCAAAACTTTTTGTTTTAGCGACTTCCAGCAAGGTGGAATTTGAGTCGAGTCAAAGCCTTTCATTTTTTTATGAAAACGTCTGTTTTCTTTGTACCCGCATACATTTTTTGAAAAATACGGAATCTTGCCTCATTGACGCTAATACAATCTTTTATGCCGTATATCAGTGATGTGAATTCCTGCAAAATTTCGATTTTTATGTCATTGAAAATATCTTCAGGTTTAAGTAAAGATGATAAGATTTTTTGGAAGTGATCGTTTTTGCAGAACAATTTAAAAGGTATCACTTTTCCTTTGCCGAAAAACGATGCCGTGTAATCACAACCAGTAAAAGCATGAAAAGCAGGCAAAGCTTGACATAATGTTGAACCTAAAGTACCTGCTAATTTCGAACAATTTATGCAACTTATATCTTTTTGGGCATTTGTACCTACATCATTTTTCGATCTTTTGGAAGTGGAACCAGCAAACCATATTTCCATATCAGAAAATTTATGAATGTTGCCCAACAAGATGATCAGAATATCTGTGTCATTTGCTTTCACTAATACTTTTGATCGTGGTGGAAGTTTGTTTATGTGAAAAATAATTCTTGTATCGGCTTCTTCATGATGACAAACTAAATCTGTCTCGTCCTTCCTCAATACTTGATCACATTCTGATCTATAAGAGAAGCAGTGCTCTGCAACTGTGAGAAAAACTTTTTTATTTCCAATTATGGGTGTCAAAAAATCATTTTGCCAATATTCAGCAAGAAATTTTACTAAAGCTTCTTTGAATCGGTAGTTTCCTAAACTTTTCGAGAAATCATTTGGTCGTTTCTGTTGAGGACCGTGAATGACGTATGGAACATCGTATTCCATTCGACCTTCACGCTCGCAATCTTTAATTGATGGAGTTAAATATGTGTCAAATATAATATGAATTTCAGGTGCATTTGTACTACACACTTTCATTAGAATAGATTCAGCTACTTTTCCAAACAGCAGAGGCATAGTCGCTGCATATACATGGAGGAAATGAAACCCATCAATGATTGCGACGTCAACTCGAGGTGGTTCTGATGTTTCAGTAATAGATTGCAAATACTTTGCAAGCGCCGATTTAGGAGTCGAAAACATTTCACCTGTGGATTTTACAAGAGCAGGGGGTGATGGAGCAAGAGGAAACGACAAACAATATTCAATATCAACATCTTTCTCGACAGCTATAGCTAATAAACGACCGAAAATATCTCGCTCCATTTTCAAAACGGCTTGCTTACTACCATCAGCATTTTTCTGGATTTTTTAATATATTGCGATGCAAAGTTGAGTACCTTGTTACGTTTCAAAGCTTTAACAAACCTCGAAACATCTTTCGCACAATCCTCGATGAAAAGCTCTTTCTGTTCTTTGCCAATGATATTACAAGAAAGAAGAAAATTAGCAACTTCATTTGAAGCTGCTTTGCCTGTGGAGATATTGAAAAGCTCGCTTTTATCAATGGTTTTATCGAAAGGATTAAGATTGTTTTTAATTGTTTCGAGTATTGCTTGCAGGCTTCGGGAATCTTTTTCAATAATGTGATTTTGAAGAGAACGAGATGTATCATCTTTTTGAGAAAGACCAGTCTCTTCCAATACGTGAGAAACAACTTTAGTTCTTAAACTGTGACTCAAAGCCCAACGTTGACGTGCAGAGATCGAATTTGTGAAATGAGATATGCCTGTTAAAGAATTTGCAGCATCTGCGTTAACTGTTTGTTCAAGTGTTAAATCAATCGGCGAACGAGCAAAACTTCCATTGGTCCTTTTTATTCCTAATGCCCCACGTTCAAACTGAATGAGTAATTCTGAATTCCTTTTTTTTAAATCTATCAAATTATTAAGATATTTAACTGACCATCTGGCATAATTTGGTTGATTAAACACGAAAAACAAATCGCACATTTCGAAAATAGATTGCATATAGAGAGTAAGGTTGCTGATTCTTATCCTGCGCGACTGACGAAAGTAAATATTTACCAATTGCACATATTGAAAATAATATTTGGCAGTTTTACCATGTTCTCCAGATAAAGTTAACTCACAATATCGTTTATAATAGCTTAAAACTTTCTCCAGATAAGGGGGTAAAGACAGTTCTTGGCTCTCATTCGTACTATTGTATAATATGTTCTGAATATCTGCAGCAAGTATCTGGATGCTCGTATCAGTATCATTGAAAAATGCCTCAAGGTGGAGACTCTGAAGAGCACCAGCAATTAATGGGTGAATTCGTTTGCAACGATTAAAATGTTTAGCATCCAGAAATCCATTTACTGATCCAGCAGCAATAACATCAGCTTGAATCAAAATGTCAACAATTCCACACCCATCAATATATTTTCCCAACGTTCGAAAAAACGACATTTGCATGTGAAAAGGTCCTAAGTTAATGAATATGTTATCAAAAGTGGGGCTTTCATTACTTTGGATCTGCATAGCCATTTTTGCTATCGCTAAATCGTAAGTGACTATAATTTCATTTTGACCACAAGAATTAGCAATATTTTGTGTCATTTTGAGAGTTTCGTGAACAACCGAATATGATGTAGGCGAAGAATTGATTGGAGGTAAATAATCGACGCACTGCATTGCACTTTTATCTATAAAAGTTTGGCACAAAAAGCCTAACCACATAGGAGGAGATTTAATAGTATTCAACGACATAGCCCAAATCATATCAGCAATTATAGCGTTTTCTTTTGGACCGGAATTTGCATGTATCACATTGAAAAATTCATTCAAAGGAAACACACTCATCAATGAAGTAGGTCTGCGATAATATGGAGTTACTTCACGTGGAACTTCAGCAAAACATCTACGTCTGCGAACAGCAACTAAATTTCTCCTATCAGAATTTTCGGAAAGGGAGACAGATTCTGTTGATGAATTTGTTTCATTTACAAATTGGTAAATGATACCAACCGTATCGTGGAGCGTATCTTTACCACTGCTTGTTTCTACAAAACGATCAAAATTATCAAAAGCAACGTGAGTACACAAACTTCCGACGGGTTTTATACCGGAAGGTACCACTGAATTTTCATCAAATGCAGTGTATGTCATTTCGGTTTCCAACTCTTCTGCCAGATTGTATCCTATACTATGCCCAAATCTATTTAATACAGCCAATACCTTTCGTGAACTAGTCATAGATTTAACAATCAATCCAAGAGCAAGATTCTTCGCGGGTTTCAATCGACCTTTTGATTGGACATAAATCATGTCACTGCAAATTGATTTTATTTTAACATAATCGTCGTCTGAATTTCTTCGACGATTATGTGGCCCTTGGATCAAATCACACATAAATTCGAATAAATCTTCAGGAACATCACATTCGCCTTGAGTAATATCGTCTGGTGTCAAATTATTAGATAACTTCCGACTGGGTAAGGAAGATATGGAATTATGCAAATCTAAAGCTACTGCAGTTAATTTTGAGCTATGTTTTGCATAAGATATTGCGATTTCACTTGCTAATTTTGAAATGTTAAGACCGTTTTTATAAATAATTTTTTTATTGTGAGACGTATCTGTAGTTTCGATTGTAATTTTACCTCCAAAATCATTAATTATTTTTCTTTGTAAATTTATGGCTGGATATGTGTCAAATTCTTTTACTGGAATTTTGTCATTGTTGATATCACGTATAATAGCTACATATCGAGCAAGCAAGTCAACGAAAAAAATTACTTTTTCTTTAACAATAATTTCAGTTTGTATCAAATCAGAAATTGATTCAAACGCAGCTTTGTGAATATCTCTTTTAATATGCCAAGTCGTTTCATTTGGAGGGGAAGAATTCCTTTTAATAAGAGTTTGACGATAGGCTAAGCAAGGAGCATGATATGCGACAGTTGTCGCATCTTCTGCCAAATCGGTACTATTCTCTTCTAATTCTGTTGAAATTGATCTGATATTTTAAATTTTCATTTGCGCATGTGTAATTATTACGCGAAATGTCTGTCCTACTGATTTTCGGGCGTATCCACAAAAGATACATTTATCAGCTGGTAACTTCGTTTCTGTAACAGGTATGGTACTTGAAACCTCTAGTGATGAGCAGTTTGTCGAAACAGTTGATTTTGATGTATCAGTAGATATGACATCATTTATGGAGCTAGTGTTCCTCTGTACAGGTTCTGCATTAGGTGTACCGGTCTTGATTGGTGTAGACATTAGGAAATTTTCCTGTTGATATTAAACATATATTAATTCAATATTAATATATTATGGGATTTGAAAAAAGACAACAATAATGAAAAACATATTTTACATTATAATTTCTTTCAATAAAATTAACCATTATTTTGAATGAATGTTTCAAAAGGTTCAAATCCTATAATTCAACATTGCAGTAAAAACTACTAATAATAGTTACTAATAATAGAAGTGTTTCATATTATAAATTAATCCCATAACAATTATTGTCAATAATTATTTTTTATTGTAATATTGGAGTATACTATGCCACAAAATTCTCTGGTTATCAGACAAGTTTTTTTCCTGAATAAAATGATACTGAATTAAAGAAGATATACATTTTTTAATTAAATTTTTCTTAATAATTGTTTTTTTATTGTAATATTGCAATATACTTTGCCACAAATTCTCTGGTTGTTAAAACAGAAAAGTTTTTTTTCCGACGAAAATGTCGCTAAATTGAAAAAGATATACATTTTTTAATTAAATTGTTATTAATAATTGTTTTTTTATTGTAATATTGCAGTATACTTTGCCACATATTCTCTGATTGTTAAATCAAAAAACTTTGATTTTCCGACGGAAATGTCGCTAAATTGAAAAAGATATACATTTTTCAATTAGACTGTTATTAATAATTGTTTTTTTATTGCAATATTGGTGTATACTTTGCCACAAATTCTCTGTTTATTAAATCCGAAAAGTTTTTTTCCGACGAAAATGTTACATTGAAAAAGGTATACATTTTTTAATTAAATTGTTATTAATGATTTTTTTTTATTGCAATATTGCAGTATACTTTGCCACAAATTCTCTGTTTATAAAATCCGAAAATTTTTTTTCTCGACGAAAATGTCGCTAAATTGAAAAAGATATAAATTTTTTAATTAAATTATTATTAATAATTTTTTATTATTAATAATTATTATTAATAATTGTCTTCCGTCTCGGCACTGGTTTGGCGCGCAACGGCTTTTCGTGGTGAGGTGTTTTTTGAAGGTTGTAAGGGGTTTTGGTATGGTTTTTTGTTGTCAGGGGTTGGAGTGTTGAGTGTGGGAAGTGAGGAGTGTTGTGGTTGGACTGAAAGGGAGAGCGGACGGAAGCTGTGAGGTAATAAAAGTGTGCACTGGAGTGATTGAGGTTAGGTTGTCAAGGAAGTGTATGGAAGAGTGTGATAGTGATTCTGGGGCGTCGGAGGTGAGTGAAAGGGGTAAGAAGAGTAAAAGTAAGCCGGTGAGAGTGAGTGAGTGGGTGAGATCGGGAAGCCGCAGTGATTTGAGTACGATTAAAAAAAGAAAAGCGCTGGATAGTGAGAGTGACAAGGACACAAAAAGAAGTAATAAGGAATTAGAAAAGGACGGAATGGACGAGTTAATGAATATGATGAAAACGAATTTTAATGAGATGAAAGTGCAAATAAATGAGAAATTCGAGGAAGAGCGTGTGAGGAGTGTGAAAGATAAAGAGGAAATGAAAGGGATGATAAAAAAATTGGAAGACTGTATGAATGAAAAATGGAATGTTTTGAAAGCGGATGTGGATGAGTTGAAAGTTAGGGATAAAAAAAGAGAAAAAGAATATGAGGAAATGAAAAATGATATTAGTA
>JABFPD010000730.1:0-10298 GCA_022817545.1 Cremastobaeus sp. ZL-2020 | reverse complement strand
CAAACTTACAAGAAAAATTTACTGGATTCACACTCTAATTGCACTAAAATTTCCAGTTAAATTTATTTTGGTATAAATGTAGTGTAAATTTGGCGGAGATTTAGTGTAATTTCAGTGTGAATTTTTTGGGTAGTTTCATGGCGTAAATCGAGTGTAAATGTTTGATGTAATTTTGGTGTAAATTTTTTCGGTAGGTACACGGGGTAATTTGGGTGCCAATTTTTCGGAATAAAAATCATTTGTCGAATTTCCACTAGAAACTTTCCATGATTTTTACACCGATAATGGCTTACACTTGAATTAAACTGAAAAATACGGTGTAAACCGGAAGGTCAGGGAATACTTCATTTCTAAGCCAGTTATTTGTTTCCTCTAAAATTTGAACACGAATAATGAAAAAGCTCAAATGAAAATAATTGAAAAAAATAAAATACATTTTTTTATTTTGTATTAAATTTTTTTCTAATAAATTAGATTTTTTTATTTTGCATTTATCAAAATATTTATGTTTTTTTGTTTTTATTTGTATATATCCGTGGCTACAAAGAAAATTCAGATAATTCCACTCTTTAACATTTCGAGTAAAATGTGATTAAAGTTTGACATTCCCATTTATTTCTAATATAGTAAAAAAATTAACTGAGAACCCCTAGTATTCAAAATTACCAAACATAATTCAAAACTAACATACTATAGATCGTAATATAAGTACTACCAAGTGCAAAAATGCTATTAACTCAAGTTTTATCGAAAATGGAGTTACCTGGTTTTTCTTCACTAGTACATATATATATGCATACACTAATCGATTATTGAAGTTTATTGATACATCTTATTAACCATAAAGTGTACTTCATTTTTATCAAATTTATTTTTCAAAGCTGATATTATAATAAATTAATTGGATTTTTAACGATTTAACTATTATTGTTTATTCATAGAATAAAAATTATATAATTCATTTATAGTTTTTATTTTCGAATTTCACTTTTTTTAATTATCAAGTATTCTATTTTGTGATTACTGAATTTTATTAAATTTGTTTACATTTGATTTATATCATTTTGTCACTTACTTGATGTGAATTGTAAAAAAAACGAATAAATTGCTTTTTTTAGTAGATTTTATAAAATTTTTTATGGTCATCACTTCCGTGAATAATATTAATAAAAGTTTGATACCTACATGAGATAATTATATTAACCTATATCGAGAGAACATTTTTTAACATCATGTTTAACATTAAAAATTCAAAGTTTATTCACGGGAGGAACAGGTGAAAATGTACAACTAGTTTTTTTGCAAAGAGTTCGATACTCCTGACACAAACGCATTTCGATAAATGAATTCCTTTCGTAGCGAATTCCATTCCGGAAAAAGAAAATCCATTTGTATGAATGCGCTGCAGCGCATTCATACATTTGGCGCGACTAATGAGAAATAAATACGGGTTCAATAGTTCGATCATCGCCATAACCGAACTTGCACTATATATGTCAAAATATTTGACCTTATCAAGCACCACTGATTGTTTCCTGGCATAAATTATATAACCGGACTTTCTTCCGATTGTTGTGTTAAAACCGAAGACGGAAAAAGCGATTATAGCTGAAATTACTTCTTAAATCAGCGAATAGAGCATTACGTGTTGGAGGTGACGCTGCGTGCAGCACCAATTTCTCCGTCGTGCGGCCTTGTCATCTGCTGAGTGACGAATGCTTTCTAATCTCCGATCTATTTCAGATCGGATCGCGCGAAGGGCACTTGAGTGAAACCGAATCGCAATAGGATTGTTCCGTTTCCCCTCCCCGATAGCGCACGGTGCACATCCGAGGAGAGTTCAAAAAGTCAACGGCGGAGTCGTGCGCATCGTCGCGAAAGGTGAAAGTCGCGCCGGGGTCCAAGCGGCACTCGTGAAAACGCGCGAACAACTTACATGCGCTCGCATGATCGCCGGGGTCAACCGAGCTGTATCTTGGCGGAATCTGGGAAAAGATCATTGTGTCGAGATAACGACATTTTTGCGTACATCACGGCCATGAGTGACCTTCTGTCGTTTTCAGTTGCTCGCTGCGATTCGTGAGATACGATTAAGGAGATCTTCCTTTGAATGGGAATAGAATTGATGAGAAATTGCATTAATTAATTAAGACTTTTTCCCGACCCGAGCGGGGGAGCTGTGAGAGCTGGCGATTTATTTCGTTTTCTAATTTTGACTTTGTTGAAAGTAACGATAAGAATATATTAGAATGCAACAGATTCATTTTCTAGCCACTTTCCACGGATTTTTCGAATCCCGAACAATTGACTTTTAAACTACAAGCAATTTAGCCATATAACAAGATTTATTGAAAGGACAACTGCATTTAAGATAAGCGCCGTTTTACCGACGTATTTATATCGAATCGAAAATTATTATTCATCGCCATTATGTCATTGAACGTGTGGAATCCTGTTACATAAGCCGTTCAACAATTAATGGATCAGCACGAAATTTCATATTTTGACAAATGTGACTCATGCCTGACACTTTAACCAGCCATTCAAAAACACTCAGGATAAATGACTTTTTAATTGGACTCTTGTGTTGGCGAAGCTTTCTTGATGTCGTTTAGAAACCGACATCGGAATTTAATCCTTCATCGAGAGTCTTTAACACGAAATTAAATCAAGGCGCATGAGGGGGAAAGAATGCTCGCAAAAAATGAATCGATTGCAAAGTTTAATCTCGAAAGTTCACACCCTGGCTGTTTTCATTTATGTAAATTTGATATAATCAAAATACTGCCTAATATTTTTTTCGATTTTTAACCCTTAGAGACACAACTTTTTTTGGAAACTTTTGCTTTGTAATTTTTATTAACTTTGATTAATTAATTTAATATTAAATTTGATTAATAATTGATTAAGGTTTTTCTTAATTTTTTAAATAATTACTCATATATTCATTGCATATCGTTTTCAATGTTTAGATCATATTAAATATAGAAAGCCATTCAGTTTCACCTAAATTCATTAATAAACATGATTTTTTTAATATTTTAAAATTCAACATGTGTCCATTTTAATGAACAAATATACACCGAAAAAGCACATCGTAAAACACCGGTAATAATCGGAGTAAATTTACTGAATTATTCTAATTTTACATATACTGAAAATATAAGAACACATGATTCCAGTTATTTTACCCCGATTATTGCTGTAATTTTATGTTGTACTTTTTTCAGTGTAGTTTAAGGATTACCGGAAATTAACGATGTAACAATTTTAATCCTTTAAATTAGATAGCCAATATTATTTACTGTGGTTACAAATCAAAATATATTTTGTTATTTCCAAATAAAGTTTACAAATAGTTACATCAGAACAATGCAATTAAATTGTGCGAAATTTTAATCCTCGCTATTATATAGTCTTAGAGAAAGTTAAATAGTTTATTTATTTTATGTAAGCGAAGTTTAGGGAAAAAATTATTGCAAAATAAAAAATTTTGAAATAAAATATTTTTTTAGTCACTTATAACACTTCTCAGTGTTTCAAATTTCGAAAAAATTTCTTTTTTCATATATCAAGTATAGACCACAAACCTTCCAAAATTTGTCATAAAAAAATGGAAGGGTAAAAAAAAGGTACAT
Organism: Cremastobaeus sp. ZL-2020; assembly: GCA_022817545.1. NCBI lineage: Eukaryota > Metazoa > Arthropoda > Insecta > Hymenoptera > Scelionidae > Cremastobaeus > Cremastobaeus sp. ZL-2020. The sequence continues at coordinate 6,660 of JABFPD010000730.1, read as the reverse complement.
TTGCTCTTACATTTTTGAATAAAAACCATTCGGAGATTGTACAAAATTGATTTTCTATATATAAGATTTATTAAAACATCGTATATGATTTTAATTAATGTAGAGTCTTTAACTATTTTATACTGGTAATATTTTTAGTTTATTGAATTTAATGATCATTCAAATACGCTTTAATCAAATAGTCCTGAATATGATTTTCATAATTTCCCCTCAGATTGAAACTATCGGATTCTTCTTATAGAACATTTTTATTTTTTAGCCGGATTAGGATCCTATCACAAGATGTAATTGTAACATATTATGAATAAAGTTCAAATGTCAAATAAAGTTTTGTCAATTTAATTTAGGGGCACCTGGGGAAATTGTGACGCCAAAATGCAAAGTTGAACTTAGTTATTTTCTATGAAAGTATATGTTTTCTATTAATTTATTCAGCTTCAATTATTGTTCCACATCTAATTAATATATTTCAATAATAATATGAGAGAATTTTACTTTTATAAACAATCAAATATTTATTTACTTTATTCATGTTAACGCCACACATTACCCCATATTAGTTAGCAATAAGTTAAAAGTTAACTTGAAATACACTGTAAAACAAGTGTTCTACTTTCGAACGTTTCTGGCGAAAAAACGCTAATTATGTCTTTTAATGAAACACTTATAAGGCAAAAAACGTGTTTTTTGCCGAAAACGATCGAAAATAAAACACCTAGTTTTTAAAGTGTAGTAATTAAGTTAAATTATAAGTTACTGTAGATCCAGCCTTTCTCCAAACAAATGCCAAATTTTATTACTACTTCTAGATTCACCTTCCAAGACTCTTCTCTCCACCTTCTCTCTATCATGCTATATATATTTATTCGCTATTAATTCTAAAATAACATTTATGGTTAAATTCACTGTATTTGAATTTACTTAAATTTTAAAATTGATAATTAAATTTCCGTCATTTCCTTTATATTGAATCGAAATATGATTTTTTTCATCAATGTTTTCGAATTTGAAATGTTAATTACAAAGGTTACTTAAATTTAAATTTATATTTATTTATCTGTCTACTGTTACACGATATTGGAAAAGAAAATTTTACAAAATATTGATTATTTTTACAGTATTTTTTCTGAGGATGACTTGAAATACAAGTCGAAACGTAAATGAAAAACACTCAACTATGGAATGTTTATAAACCCTTATTGTTTCTTGTGGCACCGTTTATTTACAAATAACACAATGTCATTGATGGAACATATTAAGCACATTAAATATATTTTCTAAAATGACTAATTTTCTTGTATTTATTTACTATTTACATTTGTAATTAAAACAGACTCTGATAACAAAATTTTTAGTTGAATCTAACACTTGACATGTCTTTTTTCCAGTGTTTTAATAAATTTGAGATATACACTAACTTTTCAAGGTAAAGATGCTGCAAGCCGCAATTCTGAATCCGAAACGGTCGATATCATCTCATTTAATGAAGTCTATATCCTTAGTATCAGCTACTGCTCAAACCGGTAGCGTGGAAGAATTGAATTATATTTCAATAGATTTATGAGTGTATAATTAATAATCATTTTAAGTGTCAAATTCAAATCATATGTATTGCTTATTTTTTTAAATTTATTCTCAAGAATACATTTGAATACAATTGAAATGATTTTAGAAATTAACTGTAAAAAATTAACACTTTTAATTAGATGGTAGTACAAAGGGAAGCCAAATAGTATAAATGAATGAATTGTATGCACTTTGAATGAATTGCATGTTACCAAATCGTTTTAAATGTTTGAGTCGAGGTCAGAAATATTATTATTGTGGTAGTAAATTGCATTACATTAATATTATAAAAAAAAGTTTCATTTGTTGCTTTTATGGAATGTATAATTCTTTTAAAGTCTTTTTCCAAATGATTAAGACTGTTCCTTCACCTTTCATTAGTTAAAAAAACTTTACTTGGCTGTTACTTTGAAGTATGTTTTGAAGAACTCAATGGACATTATTTGGAAATAAATATTTTTTATTTTATTTTTTATATATTTTTTACAGTTTCGGACAATATAATACAGAATTTTTGTATTATATTTTTTTAAATAAAAAAATGTTTCTTACAAAAAATCTAATCTTTTTTCCACAATAGGGACCATGACAAAAGAATTACAAGAATTGAATGTTTCAGCATGATTTTACAAAGTCTGCTTGAATGCAATAATGAAATATATATGAGGCATAAGTAAAAACGACGACTTTTATTTCAAACCTACAAAATCTAATGCATACATAAGCGTCCGGGAATGCAGCAATTAATATATAAAAACAAATATGGCCGTTGCAGTAGTCTTAAACATATTAATGACTATTTTTCCTGCATTATTCTCTGTCCTTCCTTTTTTACTTTATCCCTACAGGCACCCATACGACGAGATCTCGCAAACGAGAAGAGCACTGAGATGACGGAGTGCTCTCTGAGGAACGACCCTCCATGCAAACTCCGCGTATGAATATGTCTCCGTTAATTCAAACTTCGTCCCAGAGGTGGGTATCACTTGTTTACGAGGAATATTAAAAACTTGGAGTTTCCTCATACTCTATCCTAATTTAAGCGAAATAAAAGTAAATCGATGAATTTAATTCATCGTCATTTAATTATTAATTCGGATAAAAATCATTTTTATTCAGAATTTTTTTTGCATATTTTTCAAAGTATGCTTCTTTAGAATATGAAGACAAATTCTATTGTTCGCTACATACTCAATTTCATATATGATGCCAAAGTAAAGATTATCACATTTTTTTTGTATATTCTTTCATTATATATTTTCAATATTTTGCATTGGAATATATTTACAATATATTAACAATATATTGTAAATACATTTTCAATGTATTATCAATATATTTTTAATATATTCCCAAGGCATTGGCAATATATCAACAACATATTTTTTCGTGTGTCAAAGGCATCCAGATAAAAAATATGTAATTGTTGTATTTTATATTTTTTTATATTGTAGATGTGACTTTGTAACTTGGAAATTATATTCTCTAAAAAACTCTCTCAATGAGAATTGAACCCTCATCTTTTGTGTTAACAGCTGCATCCTATGTCCTTGAGCTTTGGTGGCTTCTATGTACAAGTTTCAGAAAAGTTATACATAAGATCATCCAAGCCCTACATTTCAAAAAATCTAAAAAATGCCGTTTTAAAATGAAACACTTATAAACGTTTCTAATGTTATTTTTTATGGTTAAAATTAATTACACTACCCGAGTGAAAATTTTGAAATTGGGAATGCATTGGATAAGACCCGGATGGTGCATCTGGAAGCGGGCTGGATGAGATTTGGCATTAACCTGGTGAAATGCTGGATATGCACTGTATAAGGAGCGCTATACACTGAGAAAAATATGGACCTATTTTTAGTCGAATTTTTCCCGACTTCTAAGTCGAGAAAAATTCGTAAGTTACATATAGGTATTGTTTAGACACTTTCGATTTCTTTTCAGTCGACTTTCCACCAATTTTTCGACTGAATTTATGTCGGGAAGATTTCGACCAATATTTAGTCGGGCACTTCGACTAAAAATAGGTCAATATTTTTCTCAGTGTACAGTGCGAATCCAGTCAGTTTCCATTTTGAAAAACAGTCTGGAAAGAGCCTGGGTGCGAATTGGGAACAGACTGGATTAAAACTGGATTTATTCGACAAAAACTGTAATCTCGTAGAGCTTCAGAGACCTCGTAGAGGTCTGTAGAGCCTCTCAAAAGCCTCCAGAGACCCCGTAGGCCCTCTGGAGGCATGTTCACTTACATCTTGTAAATATATATCTACATTTTCAAAACATTTTTCGGGAAGAATTGTGAGTTACATCCAGATTTTGTCTATTCTGTTTCCAGGTCATATCCAGCTTTCTTCCAGTGTGTCTTCAAAATTTCGCCAGTTAAATTCCGTATCTGACCTTGTGCGTATCCAGCCTTTCTCCAAATACACTGTAAAAACTAGTGTTCTTGAACCGTTCTTTAAGGAACGCCGAACACTTCAAAAGCATTCTCAAAATATAAAGTGTTTTCACAAGAACATCTCGTGATTTTGACCGTTCCATTAAGAACATGTCATTTGTTTTTTACGTATTTCAAACGTATGAAATGCACCGATTGAAAGAACGGTTTTTTAGAAACATTTCATTTGTTTTCTTGGGAACACTTTCATTGGATTAGTACACTTGGAGCTATGAACGCTTCGACAAATAAAACACTATTGCTTGTCAGAAACATTTACATATAAATACGCCAAATATGTTTTATTTTTTAATCTTGATATCTCACGAATTATAAAGAAAATGATAGTTCAAAGATAGGTTTCACTGATTTTACTAATTTAAAATTATACATTTAACACTAAACCTCGCCCCAAACAAATAATTTTTTAACAAATGGTTGAAACCGCAGACTTAAAATTTTGTTGGTTATATTTGCAAGAACGATGAAAGTGTTCCTGTGAGTTCGGATCAAATGTTCCCGTAAAAAACACATTTTAAATGTTCCAAATCGGCCTCAAATGTGTTCTTTTTAGAACACTTTTTTTTACAGTGTTTTTGCTAATAATTTTACCTCTATGCCATATCGATGGGTCAGTATTCAAATGATATGCACAATATAAGTTTTCAATTAGGCAACTGTCGGCTATAATTAAACTATTTTGTTCTAAGTTATATATACTACAGAAATCATTAAAAAATTCATATAATTCGTAATTTGCTTCTGCAATATTAATAAAAAAAGAACTTGGGTTTAAATAGTTCACTATGTGTACATCAGATTGTCGAATAATATCAGATGATATAACAGGAATTTGTTGCCTCAATTTAATGCAAGATTTAGGAATCTTGGAATTAATATTTAATATATACATTATTTAATGAAATACCTTATAATTGTTTATTGATACTTGGATTTGATCTTTTGATTGAATTCTGATCTTGATAATGTTAACTTTATAAACAATTCAGTTGATTATATATGTATTTCCGGTAATTAAATAGTTAATAAAATTCTATAAAATTTAATATACAGAAAAAAACTTCAGAATATTTGTATCCATATAACCGTGAAACATATCCATATATATCCATATATAGACCCCTATAAGGAACCTTATATGGAACCCTATATGGACCCCTACATCGACCCCTATAAGGAACCTTATATGGACCTCTATATGAAACCCTATATGGAACCCTATATGACCCCTATGTAGACCTCTATATCACCCACATGAACTGACTCCCATATATATATATGTAAACCCCCAAGTCCAGAGACTTTAAATGGTACTTTTTCATAGTATATAGTGAGATTACGAAATAAAGTAACGAAATACTTACGCTCCATGAATCAAATAAGGATAACTGGTTCGTAACAATTTTTGCAGAACATTTCAATAAATCTGTTAAAGAATTAGCTTTTTTAGCTGGATTTGTCGATGGATAGTTCAAATGGTCATATAGAACCATACGTCCAGGTTTCATGAGTCGAGCGAACTCTATTCCGGAATTATTCTCAGTAAGTGCTTCGCTCAGCATCGAAACGAAGATGCATTCTTGTTCCTCTTCTCTTGAGTATATTTTATCGAATTTAAATTCATCGAAGAATTTTAACAAAGGCCTAGCATAGGGAGTTGTGGAAAATTCGCATTGCGAATTTTCCATAACTAGATATAGAATTTGGTCATTCGTCAACCAAACATCGAAACGTTTTTTTTTGGATCCACGACTAAAAAAATGGTTTTTGTCGAATCAAATTGTTAAAAAAATAAATTTAATTTTATAAATTACTTACTTATTTTTTCCTTTTGACTCCATTGTGAATTGATTTTAATAAAACATTAGCGTTGAATTGGAAAATATCGGCAAATGAACAAATAAAATAGGGATCACTTGTCGATATGATAGACATATATCGAATGAATTAATTTACGGTATCTTGTTGTATTAAAGTTGTTGATACTTTTAATTCAGATGTTTCGTAAACTATTTTATTGTGTGACGGGGCAAAAATTAAACGTGTGTCGAAATGACGTTAAATATGTGTTCCGTTATACGCCACGATACGGCGAATAGTTGAATTCACTAATACTTACCCCGATTAAAATTTCCTTGAGGAATTTCCTCAAGGAAATTCCTTAAGGAAAATTGGCCTAAATACAAGATGGCGGTGGAAGATTAATGTATTAACTAATTCATCAAGAGCAAAAACGCCAATTGAATTGTTTTGAGCACTGAATTCTTAAATAATTTATAAATTAATAAATTAAAAAACCAAATTTTTAAAATTAATTCGTATAAAAGATAACTGCATGGTGGAATTTTGCAAAATTTAAGTTTGAAGTACTGTGAGTGTCCCAGCATTGAATCTGAAATAAAAATTTAAATAATTTTCATGAAATATATACTACAAATACCTTTTTGGGGTTATTAATTAAAAGCTTAGGATCAAAATTTAATAACCTCAAAAAAGATGTTTTAGTCTTATACCCTGATACTCAAATTAATATAAAATTTATATAAATATTGTAAATTTTTTTATTGTATACTAGTAAGTGATTCATATTTCTTCAAAATTTTAATAAATTAAAATAATTTCAATAATCGAAT
>JABFPD010000729.1:0-10313 GCA_022817545.1 Cremastobaeus sp. ZL-2020 | reverse complement strand
TCTTCTGCTAATACCTTCGATATTATATTTCTTGTTAAATCTTCTGAAACGTCTGTATTATTTAGTAAATCGTGTAAATTTTGTTTCAGTATGTTAAGAGAGTATGAATGCTATTCATATCTGAATAAATATTCTGAATGAGAGAAATCGGAATTGTATATTTAGACTCTAGTTTTTAAAAAAAAGCAGCAATATTGAGTAAAAATTCCTTTTGAGGATTTTCCGGAACATACATTTTCACTTACAGGTTCATTCGTTACTAAGTCAGAAATTTCAGATGCCATAACTGTATCCGACGAAATATTTGTGTCATTCTTATTAATTGAATCATTAACTAAAGTATCTTTTCTATGATATTTAGATAAATGACTTGAAAATGATTTCAATTTCTTATAAGTGCTTTCACAGTTCTCATGTGGACAGATTACTTGTTCATTGTTTTTTAGATGATCTCTCAGATGACTTAGTAATGAGGAAAAGCTATCACATATTTGTTTACAAATTTGAATTTTACATATGAATTTCCCGGTGCTATTTCTAGTAAGAATAACAGATTTTACAATATTTTACTCACATCGTATATTATGATGCCGTATAAAATGAATTTGTAAATAATGTTCAGTTTTATGGAATCTTTTACAGCCGGCAACTCCACAATGATAATCATGACTGATCGAGGAATGTTTTAGTTGATGACTTATATAAATTTTAACACTTTCAGATGTGAAGGAGCAAAATTTACAACTCAGCATCCTGTGAACAAATTGTAATATTGTTATAATATTATCATCATGTAATGTACACTGAAAAACAACAACTTCTAACAAGTTTAAATTTGTCACTATATTGAAGTTAAATGTATATATATAGCTAATAAATAAGTAATATATAGTAATGCTTAAATTAACTACGTATGAGTTACAACACGTCGAATTCACCATATTATAAGGTGATTTTAAAGAACCCACAGACTTCATGATATTTATTATTCATGGAACTTTTAAATCATAAATCTTTTCGTATATTTCATTTGAAAATTGTTTACTTATTAGGTTTTTTTTCAGTGTATGTTGATAAATTGTTACCAACAGGTTGTTAATTGTAACAAAAAATGATTAATCATTTTATTCCGAAATTAATTACATCTTGGTTTTTTGAAGTTATATAAAAGATAATTTTTATTTGCATGGTGTAATGTCTTGATCATTCTACATAACCCTAACCTATAGATATCAAAGACTTAGAACCAAGAATGTATAGTTGGTACCAAGATTGTATAGTTTGGTAAAAATGTAATTCGAGTGACTTACCTGAAAACTTCAATCAGCAAAACAAATGACACAAATTGCACAATACCTCTATAAATGAAAAACTTGATTTACTCAAAAAAACTCCATTAGTTCACGTTGCTCGCTTTTATATGCAGGTTATATATTCGACTGTATTTCGATACATGAAATAATACTTTCGGTATAAGTACATGAATTTTCAGATTTAAAAGTACATGAAAAATGAATGAATTTTAAATACCATACATGAAATTTCGATAAGATTTTTTTATGTATGAAATTTAAGATATTTCGACATAAAATTATATTTCTGGTTTAAGCACATGAATTATCAGGTTAAAAAATGCTTGAAAAATACATGAAATTTCAGTAAATTTTTTACAGTGTATAAGCAAAATAAGCACGGCTTAGGGGCCCCGGCTATATTGGGGCCCCAAAAAATTCAATTGTAGATATTTTTTTAACATACTGACAAAAATTGTTCATTCTAAAAATTTTAGAAAATGAAATTGTATATCTTATACGAAAGACCTTAATTATTGTTAACAGAAAATGTTCTTGTTATAAACAAATTAATTTGTTCATTAATACAAATTTAATGTACAGCGTTCATCTCTACAACACAGTTTATGAAATTCAGTTGAAATTTTTAGACAAATTTGAACTTGCAGTCTTGAGTGGTAAAAATTATCAGAGTTCGGGTATATTTTTTAAGTAAATAAATTGTTTTCAAATAATTGAAAATTTATCCTTAAAAATATTCATTGAAAGGAATTATTCTGCATTGACTTTTCTTATTTTCCAAATATTTAATAGCTACTTTTTTGATTTATAAACTCAAGCTTTTTGCGATCGCATATGAACTTCTAAAGGAAATATGCACACATATAAATTTTATCCTTGAGGCTATTACAACACTTTGAAATCATTAGCCTTTAGAGTGAAATTTTGTTGTGTGCATATTTCCATCATCTTCTCCATGGAAACCTTCTTTCTTTGCATAGATATTTTAATCTATGCAATCTGAGAGCAATGTGGGTATTACATACTCAGTTATGACTCTGATTGTGTAGTCAATCGGTGTCTCATCGAAGTCAGATTCTGGGAGACACCATATTCAACATGCTGACTTTGCGGTTGAAAGTTTATATAAAGTTGCAAATAGCTACTTTTTTGATTGTATAAACTCAAGCTGTTTGCAATTGATTCTGAATTTTTAACAGCAAAGTCAGAATGTCGAATACGGTGTTACTCAGAATCTGGGTTCGACGAAACATCGATTGACTACTCAGAGTCATAATTAAGCAAGGATGTAATTGTCCGATTGCTCTCAGATTGCACAGATTAATATATCTATGCAAAGAGAGAAGATTCCCATAGAGAAGATGATGGAAATATGAACACATAAAAACTTCATCCTTGAGGCTATTACATCACTTTGATATCATTAGCTTTTAGAATGAAATTTTGTGAAATATATCAAAAAATGTCGATTAATTATCACAGAAAAATTGTAATGCTTTAATAACAAACAAACTGAATACATTTCATCTTAATAATAATCGATAATAGTAATTGAGGCTTATACATCATTTTATGCACCTTGGAAACGGAAAATAATGGAACTACAGGGTAATAACAACCATATTATCGCCCTTCGGGCAATAATACAGCTGTTAATACCCTGCATTGACATTACTCTTCTTCGATCTATAAAATGACGTATAGCCTCGGGTGCCAGTGGCGCACTCAGCAATAGTATACTATTACATAATTACATAACAAGTATGAATGTGCATATGACTAATTTAAAATTAGTATTATAGTAAAACTTTTAAAATAGTATAATAAAAATGAATTTACATTGAATGTAGATGTTACTTGAAATTTAATTCATATTTGGACTGAGTTTTTGATTTTTGGTATATTTGATTTATAGATAGCTTAGGATGAAAAAAAATCAAAGAAATGCTTATTAAATATATCACATGTAAATTGAAATGGTTTTATTATTAATAAACAAATTGATTACATCCATTTTATCAAAATAATAATCGACATTATACTATAATACGATTTACATAACATTAGTTATTTAAAATTAGTATTTTAGTTAAATTAAGTTAATGCTAAATCTAAAATTATATCACATGTATCTTGGTTTATGTAGTTTTGAGTATAAGAACTACTCATCAAATAAAAGTCTTTATGTTATAATGAAGCTTTTTATTAGACAAAAAGCAGTGATATCAAACCTAAAACTACAAAAAATTGTAAAGGTTTCGGGAAGATTTACGCAGACAATGCTGGAGCTTTATTATACTATAAAACAAAAAAACATCATAATGAAATAACGACAAAAATAAAAAATCAATAATATTCTATTTGATGATAAAGTAGAAAAAAAATAGACAAAAACAATGATATCATACTTTTCAAATACATGTTTGGAAAGTTTATCCGAGGCAAAAAATATTTTCAGATTTTTCTTCAAATTTGGATTTCAACTGATATCTTTTGGAGAATATCGATGGTACATGCTTTTAATGATATGTTTTGGTATCCATTTGTCCTCCTTTAAGGGATTCCTTGCAAAAAGGCACCTTTTGATACCAAATGGATAACAAAGTTTGGTATCCTTTGGTATCAAAATGTTTTCAGTTGATCTCACTTTTTGAATGTTTATTGTCTTCCAAATGATATCCTTTGATCTCACATAAATTTAGTAAAAATATTTAATAGAATTATTTTACATTGCTTTAAGTAATACAAAAGCTTAGCTCGACTGTCAAGAAACAACAGCCAGGAAGAATTTCAGGTTAAGCACAGCTAACACGCGTTGACAAAAACAATGATTTTTATTGGGAAAACATCGAATAATAATTGATATACGCAACTGGATATGGAGCACAATTTTCCAAACGATTAAATCAATTACCTTACTATAATTTTTGCATAAATATCGAAAATACAATTTATTTCCAAATAATATTCCATGCAATGTCCCTCGGATATTCCATGCTCAGGGTGCGTTCCATGTCCTAAGGTAAAGTACCCAGTGGCTGACAGGCTTAAGAAATTGAACCAATCACTGCCACCTTATTTAAAATGTATTGTCTATCCTTGTTTCTCTAATGTAACTGTCAAAGACTGGGCACTTGACAGAGTCTGGGTGCTTTACCTTATACGTTTACCTTATGTATAATACAAACAAGCTAAGTACATCTGACGGTCTGACTTTCACAGAGGAGCAAAAAATGCCTCTCACTAAAGAAAGTCGTTGCTCTTAGAAGCATCGGAACAATAATCGCAAGTGATCTAAAAATGAAGGATTGGTAATGTGGTAATTGAATTATTCGCCTCGGAAAAAATGACAGCTTGCAAAATTGTAATTCCAGCGGCCGTGCGATAAATTAACTGAACATACGTACTTTTGCGAGCCTAAATATTTTCAGAAATGATTAACGAATAATTTAAGAGCCTTTCGAGTAATCGGTGTGTTTATACTGTAAAGAAAAATGACTTATGAAATGTTGCGTTGTTTTTAACTAACGCCTAAGTTCCAATAATTGAATCGCGCGTACAATCCGCAAATTGGTAAACTGCTAAAGATCTTTACAGAAATAGAATAGCTGGGAAACTTGTAGATACTTCACATTAATTGTGCCAAGAATTCGTATGCACGGTGATATCTGACTACTTTTAAACTTTTTCTCTCTTACGGAAATCCGACTTATCTGAAACATTAATTATTCACAGCTTGTATATTTTAGGCGAAAAATTATGTAACGCAAAAAGTTGCTACAATTCCTTCTAATAATTAATCTACAATTACTTGATTGAGCGGACTGTTTTCTACCGATCCGCAGCATGACAAAATTAAATTTCTGCTATAGTCCGACATAAAAATAGAAAAAGGCTCGAATTGAAAGCTCGGCAATTTGGTTGTAATTTCATTATAATAATAATGAATAAGAAGAAAATATTGATTTTTAGAAGGAACGTTGAGTGTCGGACGTGTATTGTCGTGTCGTGTAAAACTGTAGTAGGAGCTAATCTGGAGTCGGTCTCGCTTTAAATTTAGATTCTGCCCGGTGGGCTTTGGCTTACCGGGTCCTAAATCCTCTCTGACATGAAGCGCACAGAGTACACAATGCGCTATGTCGAAATAAGGAAACATCTTGAGCTTAAGGACCTGATTGGCCATGTCCAGAAAAGTTTCCGCATCCATCGTGGCTGTTTTGTTGTCCTATCAGTTTCACCTTTTAAACCGAGCAGGCATTTAAAAGACAGAAATTTTTCCCAAGCGCACCCCCCGAAATATGCGCGAGTGATTGTAGCGTCAAGACAACACTGTCGTCTGCAATCGGAAATCACACGACGGAGATTGTACTGCGTCGTCTGCTATGCGCGCTCTGTTTATATTTTACGTCAGGTTGCTCCAACTGCGCGCCGTTTGACAACCAACTCGAATTGTTGCCACTGCGGTTTTCTACTGAGAAAGGAACAATTTATTATGAGGATGAGAAAGAGTGATATAAAAATGTCAGTTTTGGAAGAAGCATTTTTTTCGCTCTATTGTTTTAATTTTTAGCGTTTGAGTTCATTTTTTAACGCTGTAACCTCAAGCTGGTTATGCAATTGAAATATCTGCATTGCTCCGATTGTTGAACATATTATTATGTTCCCTAATAATTGTAATTAAATTTTTCGATGAACTTTAGAAGCTTCTTGATTTATCGATCTGCATAAACTGACGAATTCGAAGTTCATATGTTACATACTTGACGTTTCACCATAAGGATCTGCGCAATAAATATTGCAATAGCCTTGAGTTCGCAAAACGTGCGCAGAGACATGCGTAACGGGTTGCAGAGTGTGAACGTGACCGTCATTTCTTTTGAATGTGCTTTGCACGTTGGAAAAGTATGAGATAACATTTATTGTGAGATTACAAATGGAATTTATGATCAGGTGATTTAGTTTATGGACAGAAAGCTTTTATTGAAAGCTGAACATGAAAAAAATGTAGTTACTCTTTAAATAATAAATCGCATGGCAAGGTTAAATGAAATAATGTTATTGAAATAATTACGACAAATTTATTATTGACACACACTGAATTGAATTTGTATTCATTCTCGATCAAAATGTCTGCTGAAAAATTTTATTTTTATTTTTAATGTAAAAATCTAATGTGTATGTGTACTTTACATATGAAGTAGTTATTTTCTTTTTAAGGACGTCAAGTGATGTTTTTCCCGGCAATATAAACGATATTTTTTGCCATTCTTGCACACAAACTTAAAAGTAAGTATCATTAATCTGTACACTGCAAAAACAAAGTGTCTTTTTCTTGAGACACTTTTAATCAAACAGACAACAAAAAGTATCTTTTTACTCAAATATGACTGCTTTTGAGACACTTTTAGTGTCTTTTTGATCAAAAGTGTCTCAGAAAAAGACACTTGTTTTTGTAGTGGACTCTTTATGAAACATTTTTTAACAGTCCAGAAGAATTTGCGTTTATTTGAGTAATTTTCGACTGAATAACGATATTATCACCCTTCATCTGAAGGGTAGACATGATTAAAAAAAATACTAAATAAAATTTTATATTGCCTTCAAATTAAAAAAAAGAAATTGTTTTAGTCATTCTTATGAATAACCTGTGTTTAATTTTGCCTTGAGAAGAAGAATTTTTTTCTTTAAAAAAATGTTTTGGAAACAAGCTTAAAAAAGGCTCAAAATAGTTTTTTAGGCTGTAAATACTAAACATTGTGTTATTATATACAATACGAGAGATATTTGGAAAATTGTTCGTTATGTGATTATAAACTTTAAATTATTATTTATTTTCGAAAATCAAAAAATAGGCAATTTGCAATCCAAGGATGCATTGAAGTGAAAGTTTAAAATTACAACGTTTTCATTACGAAAAATAATTAAAATTGTCCGACAAATATCTGACAAATCCCCAGCAATTTTTGTAAACAACTTGATTACAAGTCATTTGCATGATAGGCAATTTTCAATGAACTATTCTATATTCATATGTGTATTGCACGAGTCTAAAATGGCAGTGTATTTCTCAAAGAATCTATCTAGGAAAAAATAACTAACAAAATAGTAATCCATTCTCTAACCAACGTCATTTACAATTTTCATTATAAAAATTATATAGAACAAAATTTTTAAAATCGAAATTTGATAAGAGAGTGAAAATTAGATTTCAGGGATGAATATACCTAAAAAGTCAGCCCGTATGGTTTTACAAATTGTGGATATTAATAAAATCTTAACGTGAAATGCTGCGACTAAAATATTATTTTAATTGAAAATGATGGGCAGATAAAATTAGTTTAATACAAAAGTTAATTGAACAATTTTGTAATGTTGATTGTCGATATAAAATTGTTTATATTTATGTATAGAACTTCTTTCAGAAATTCTCTAAAATGCATATATTGAGCCATTTTAAACCGATGCTTTTTTAGCCAAGATAAATCATTCTCTGACATATCTCTCGAATATCAATTGCTCTTAGCTTATTATTTATCATCTACCATATAACTAACTTTATCATATCAATGCATCATTGACCATTTAGAATCAGATAAGATACGTAATTTTTACTGCTCATGAAACACATTTCTTACGAATTTCTTGTTCCTTGTAAACGAAAATTGAATGTCATATGAAAAATCACGAGAATGAGAAAAAATGTATTGCAACAGCTTATCAAATTACACAACAATTTACCATATTTGCGAGATTATGTAAGCACCGATCCAAGATTGGCCCTCAAGCCAAACATCAAACTAAATTGCACGTTGCAGCGATAACAAAAATAATAAATAAAACAAGTCGCTTTTTGTTACACTTAGATGTCATTGTAAAAACTAATTCTTTATATTAAAACAAGTTTTTAAACACGCTTTCATATTGTCGAGCCAGTTTTTGTACAACTTTTTCTCGGGCTTGCTGCACACATTATAAAGGCAACTTCATAAAAATGAGCAGTATTCGAGATAAATCAATAATTGACACAACAATATATGGGTCATATATCACCAACACACGCTCCGTGTTTTCTTATATAATTGTCAAGTGCACAATCTTTACTTATATTCGAATCCAGCAGTGTTCGGAATAAAATTTCCGAGGAAAAAATATATCTTACATTTTGGCGACAACGCTGAATATGTCTCAGAAAAAAATCTTTGCGAAGAATGAGTGCAAGAAAATATTAATTTACTGACGAGAGTTTTGATTTATTGCGAAAAAATCTGTACAAGAAAACAATCAATGGCTGCAGTTGAACAGAGATTCCCGAAGCAACCATAACCGTGACTAATGCGAGCACAGCGTTGTCGAATCGCAGAATATGCAAGTGCACATGAACTATAATCGGTGAAATAGTAAGTAGAGCCGTCCCTGGATTTGCGAGTTCCGTCTCACTTGCCACCTTCCTTCGGCTATTATCGGTAAACTACGATGTTTATTCGGTACATCGGTCGGGTCAGCCAGTTACGTTTCCCCGCATAGAGTACGAAATCATCCCCGGCTGCTCGGCGCTGGCTTCCTTTCGTGCCTTTCGTTTTCGAGCGTTGGCGAAAAACGAGTCGAAGCACCACGGCCATTCGCGTCGTTTTGTCCTCGCGCTTTTCCCTCCTCCGCCAGCCCGCCTTCCTTCCTTCCGCGCTTTTTAGCTCGACTTTCAGTCGATCCCGCAAACAGCCGAAGATATTCTCTCCGCTCGCCCGAATTCGCCTCCGAATGCCGATGCCACCTTGAGGATCGTTCGGCAGTTTCATTGATTGCGTTCATTACGTGACGCTTTATTAATAGTGTCTTGTTTAAAAATGCAGCGATTGTGACTGAGTTGTTGAGTCACAGTCATGTGACTTTTATTCTATTTTCGTAATGATCCTAACTGACGAATGGTTACAGACGATTTAGATTTCATTTTATGCAGATTTGTTGCGCAATATATTCATCTAAGAACAATCGAGGTAATAAGCCAATGAATGGAAGGCAAACTTTTCGAATTCCCGGCTCAGTTCGCAACTTCTCGTTTAGCCAGGACTCGAACAATTTAACCCGCTCGTCATTCGTCATAACTCCTGCTGCTCGTTTTGTTTGCCCAAGCAAACTCTCCTTCTTCGAATTTTTTCGCCGCTTTTCGCTGCTCGCAGAAACAGTTATGAGCAGGCAGAAATGTATAGGAAAGTCGATTCCTTGCGATTAGTGCCGAGTTTTCGTGCTAATTGCAAAACTTATGTGGTCGTAGTACCAAGAAACAATTGCAATTAACATATCAAAATGATGCAAAGCATTCTTCACTGGCTATGAAATGCACCGAGAGTTATTAACCTATTTGTACCCGGAAAATTAATGTCTTGGTGATTAAGACTTGCTAAATTCGTTGCCGAAACACGAGTGCTCATGCAACATTCGGCTCGGGTTGTGTAAACACGATTAGTTATTGTTTACCTGGTTATGTAAAACAATTGAGGGCTTCATTTTCTCTTACCCAGTTGTCTCCTTTTGGCCGGATATTTGCGCTTAAGAATTGCGCCGAAGACAAGTATGCGATCTGATTGAAAATTGTTATGCTTGAATTCCGTCAAAGTGGGATGACTAACCGCTGTAACTGTAACTCCAGGGCGTGTCTCTTTACAAATGTGTCGTCACACTTTACGAATTAAGGACTTCAAAATTTTTATTGTCATGCTAATTGAAATATCGACATGATTTTATTAGTTTCACGTTTCTCTGCCTGGAATCGAAGGAAAACTTAAGGCAACTGATCACATAGAACACTGTGGAATTTTCAATTCAACGTCCAGTTTTTAGTGCACTGAGAAAACGAAATGGCACCATTTAAGTTGTTGAAAGTTCAAGTGGTAAGATTTTACCACTTACATGGTAAAAATCTATGGTACTTATTTTCTACCACTTGCAATGGTTAGGTGCCAACTATTAAAATGGCATCCACTACCATTTAAGCTGCAATTTTAA
>JABFPD010000728.1:0-10312 GCA_022817545.1 Cremastobaeus sp. ZL-2020 | reverse complement strand
AATCTGTTACTCATTTCGACAATCTTTGCAAAACCATGATTTCTTTTTTAATTTATTTACGTCCTGTTCATTTAACCCCACGCACATGTAGTGGTACCACATTAAGCAAGTGTCACAAGAAACACACTGGTCATCTGTTTGCCTTTTGCACTCAGTACAAATGAATAAATCAAGTTCCTGTTTTATTTCTTTCATAACTTCTAAGTAAATATAAGCTCTTTCGTCTAAATAATCTTTGATAGTAGTAAAGTTTACGTTATCGAAAGAATCTTTTAAATTATAGGGCGTTAAATCAACAAAATCTTTTGACTTTAGTATGTACTCTTTACTCTTGACGTTTTTCAAAATTTCCGTTGGAATTCCCAGCCATTCGAGCATTATCATGGCTTTGGCCGATTTAGGCATATCGTTAAATTGTACCAACTTTTTGCGCTTTTGCAATCCAATAGCGTTCAATTGCGGACCCTTCGGCCGTCCACGCTTATTTGATTTGATAATATCTGATGAATTGTTAAGTTTGCCATCTGCATCTGTTGGTACATCTTGGGCATTTGGCGTGTCGGTGCTTTCCTTCGCGCTTACGGAACCATAATAATTATGTAAAACATTTTTGATGTTTTTTACAGCTGATTCTTTTGTCGTATTTTCCTGTTGTCCAAGTAAGTTCCTTAGTTTCAAATAGCATGAATCCAATTCTGCTAAGCATGTGTCATTATCTATTAAAGAAATTGGAACTTTTAATACATTTTTTGTGAATATTATTGTATTAATTGTATTAAAAATTAATTGTATAATTGTATTAAAAAATATGGAAGATATTTCCAAATCTATTAAGGGGCTTGCTCAGGTTAAAGTTTCTAATTCACAGTGATTGCATTTTGTATAAAATAAAATTATTAATAGTTACTTGAAACATAGCTAGGCAATTTTCTTACTTTATTATAACTGAATGATCCAATAATATAAGATATTTGTCTGAAACACACCACGAAATTATGTCGATTGTTTAGACCCTGATTTTTCTCAAAACGAGTTCAACTTCACATCCAAAAATTAAAATTTTTTTCGAACTAAATATATCAGTCAATTATAATGAAGTTTAAGAACTGACTGATATATCAATAAAAAGCACTGAAGTTTAATCTGTGAAACTGAACTCGTTTTGAAAAAACACTGTCTTTGAAGATGTTCAGAAAAAGATGCCCACTTTGAAGTGTTCAGAAAAAATAAGTTAAGTTTGTCCGATAATAGTTTAAAAATTTACATTTTATTAGTGTAAACTAAAAATACGTCAACTCCTTGATACCAGATCCGAGGAATGCCTTTAACGTTGTTTATCAAAATACACTTGATAGAACAAGTAGTTTCTTACCTAGTGCTGTGAAAGAATTGTGAAAAGAATAAGTACCAGAAGTCTCATCTTTTAAGATTGAAGGTCGCTCTAAATCGGACAGTTCACTTTCCACAGTGTTGTTGATACTCGTAGAAAATTGCAAGTCATTGATAACTGCAAAAATGTATATAATTAAAAATTCTATATATGATAATATGAATATAATGTGTAATTTGTTTATCAATGTTTTAACGCTTTCTGTCCTGCTACCAGAAGAGAAGACAGAATCACGATGAAAATTGTGAAAATTTCTGGATGATTTTCATATAAATAGCTTAAATTCATCAAAAATTGTTTTTGAAAATTTTCACATTTTTGCATTTTGTTCTAACTTAAACAACAGATAAAAATAAATAACACTTTTTTTTGTAAAGAAACATATAATATTTATTATAAGGAATATTATTTATTTAGACATAAGTAGAATTCAGTTAAATAATTCAAAAATTGCTGAATGTATCTCAGGAGATACATTGGGAAGGAAAGGGTTAACCTTTTTGGTTAACCTAAACGTAGGACCTAAACTTTTTGGTGCCTAAGCGTAGCCATAATTTCATTGCATACAGAATAGGGGCCCAGGCCCACGAATCATCATAAGACACATTTAGCAGAAATTATTGACTCATTAACTGAGAAGAAATTCAAAACATTTATTTTTTTGTGGTCATAATCAGAAATTATGAAAAAGGAAAACACAAAATTATAAGGGTGAATAAAATTAAAAAAAATGTAAATACGTGATTTTTTAGATAAAAGTAAAATAAGATTTAAGTAAAATAAAA
The DNA here is from genome assembly GCA_022817545.1 of Cremastobaeus sp. ZL-2020. Lineage (NCBI taxonomy): Eukaryota > Metazoa > Arthropoda > Insecta > Hymenoptera > Scelionidae > Cremastobaeus > Cremastobaeus sp. ZL-2020. Next base: position 8,137 of record JABFPD010000728.1, on the reverse strand, counting down.
CAACTTATTAAAGTATGTAGGTATAATAACTAATCAGCTATCATAAGAATTTAGAAATCATATTGTTAATACTGTAAATTGTGCTGTTGTTTTTTATGTTTTATTTAAAACTTGTCAAATGTTATGTGTAGAATATTTAAGATTTTATGACTATGTAGATGTTTATATGGGACGATAACTGGGTGACTGAAATGTGTGATTTAATGTATACAAAGTATGTTCTAAGGATGCATAGATAAAAGTTGGCAAAATAATATCATAAACACAGCACTGACTTACATATATATGTTCTTTATTGCGACCATTTGTTTTACAAAAAGAAAATAATAATACAGATAGGAAATGTATAGATACACAGGCGCAAAGGCGAGTCTCAATGTAACATTGCTTTTCAGACTAACCCGAATCTGTTTATTACAGAGCATAAATACAAGCTACAATAAATAAATCAATCAATAAAATCTGTAATAGCTGTAACAGTAACATAAGTAAATAATTTATTGTAAGAAAAGAAGTAGATAAACTATGTGAGAAGAAAGAAATAAGTAACAGAGTATATAAACAATTGTATCGAATAAATTTAAGAATCAGAAATTCTCTTTGACGAAATCACGTAGTTTCGTTTCAGTAATTGCACTTATTTCAAGTCTATAATCATGGGGAAGTAGGTTGAATAAGTGTGGTACTAAGTAACTGAAGGAAGATTCAAATGTAACTGTACGGTGAGTAGGTATTTCGAGTGTAGAGGACGCATGCCTCGTCACGTAATTTCCAGCAGCTCTGACATCACTCAAAAAGCGAATACGATCTAAGAGGTAGGATGGATTTTCCATTCTCATTATCGCTAGGAAGAATTTATAGAAGTGGAAGATCCATCTCTGATCTACAGTCAGCCAATCTAACTTCTCACGAAACAAAGAAATATGATCGTATTTACGCAAATTGAAGCAGTATTTAATACAGGTGTTTTGTATCATTTGAATTCTGTTACGCTGAACTTGTGTGAGACACGGCATGTAGATATGATTGCAGTAGTCAAGTATGGGAATAACTAGAGTAGAAACCAGCAACCTCTTCGTTGACCAATCTAGTCTATCACGATGTAAATATAGTGACCTCAGTCTCATATAAGCAGTTTGGCATTTCTTTGCAACATGAACATCAAAACTCCAATCTTCGTCTATCCACAGGCCAAGATTACGACAATGATGAACATAGGGTATAATGGTGGTACCAAGCATACAGTTTGGAGGAACGATCTCAAGCTTATCTAGTCTCTTAGTTGGATCAATGAGCATACAAACACATTTATCGCGGTTTAAGAAAAGCCCATTATCCTGAGACCATTTTTGAATGATACTCAGGTCTTCATTAATTTTTGCAATAGCAGCATGAAGTTCAGAGAGCAGAAAAGAGAAGATCAGCTGAGTGTCATCCGCATACATCTTGACGATCGAGTTCAAATTCAGTTTCAGAAGGTCTGCGCAGTAAAGAATAAAAAGTAGTGGGCCAAGAACGGATCCCTGTGGAACACCTCTATTCAATGAACGGGGTGAAGATAGTTTCACATATCCATCTAACACTAGTTTGACACATTGTAACCTATCTCTCAAAAAGGATAACAACCAAGTGATTGAGTCCGATGAAAAATTCAACGCACTCAATTTACCAGCAAGTTTGTCATGATCAATGGTGTCGAACGCTTTAGAAAAATCTAAGAGTGACATCACACTAATCTTTTTCTCATCGAAGGCCTTCAAGACAACATCGGAAACAAATGAGAGTGTTGTGGAGGTACTATGTCCTTGTCTAAAACCAGATTGAAGAGAAGGAAATAACCCACATGTAGTTACAAACCTGTTAATCTGGATATGGGCCGCCCTTTCCAAGATTTTCGATAGAAACGGAAGAATGGTGATAGGTCTTAAATGCGATAGTACAGTAGGCGCATCAATCTTTGGGATTGGTGTAACATAACCAAATTTCCACTTCCCAGGAAAGCACGATGTGGCAAAGGAGCGGTTTATCAAATGTGTGATCTGAGTGAAACAGTAAGGAATACAGTACATCACCATTTTCCCCGAAATGCCATCACTGGCTGCAGATGTTAGTTTCATGCTTTTAAGGATATCATAGAGTTCAGTCTCGGAGATTGGGGTAAAAGAGAATTCATCAAGAATAGGCGAACCCTCACGATCCACTGGAGGTGTATGCATGGGCGTGAGATCAGGAACAGAATCAATAAAGTGATCATTTACGATATCCGGGTCAGTAAACGGAGCATTTGAAGGCAACCGTGATCTGTCCTCAGAAATCCCAACTCTCTTCAGCAATTTCCATTTGTCCTGGCTGACCGATAAACCCTGGTAATAAGCATTCTCCTCACGACGCAACAGCTGTGATGTTTGGCGACGCAAGTCAACATAGTGTTGTTTATCAATTTGCCGGCCTGATCGTTTGGCAACATGACGGGCTTTATCTCGTTTCTTGATCATTCCTCGAATATGAGGAGTAATCCAGGGAGCTGGAGGCCTGCTGTGTCGAGTCCGTTGCAGAGGAGCGAAGGTGTCAAACAAGTGCAGGATATTTGAGGAGATCAAGTCAACCATCTCATCAACGCCCTCTGTTTCAAATACTGCATTCCAATCCAGAGTTTCAGCCATAGCATTGAAGGCATCTAATGGTATATTAGAGAGGTTTCGATAGTAAGAAATTTTCGATTGTCTTCGTTGAATTCTCAAGTTGACATCGCAGAAAACCAGCGAATGATCTGTCCATGGCGGGCAGTCAAGTATACCAGAATCGGATAGTGAGATTTCCTCCGAAACAAAAATTACATCCAGTAATGAAGAATTTGTTGATGTTACACGAGTAGGTTGTTTGATAATTTGCCGAAGATTGAAAAAATTCAATAGATCTTGAATATCATTTTGTAGACGTTTACCGATGCTGGCGTTCTCACTGAAGTCTATATTGAAATCACCCAAGCAAATCATCGTTGACGTGCTCACGGATATTTCGTGGAATAGCTGTTCTAACTCCCTTAGGAATTTAAAGGGTGAAAATTTTGGGGGTTTGTAAGCTGTTATGACGGCCAAGGGAGATTTAGTTTGACTACTAGTGTTCACTTGAAGAAACGTGACGATGACTTCACACGAGATGTTTCCATCAATAAATAGGTGTTGTACAGTTTTGATTTGGTATCCAATCCGTACATACAATCCTACCCCTCCACCTCTATGTCTACCACCTGCAGTGGTGCGATTACAAGAGATGAATTCGTAGCCGGGGATATTGTACATAGGGACGGTATCATCATCATTGAGCCATGTTTCTGAAAGAGTAAAAAAGTTAATATCAAAAGAGAAAAGTAGTTGTCTTAATTCAAGAAAGTGTTTGGAAAGTGATCTGACGTTTAAATGTGCAATACGCAATGTTACATTCTGAGGTTCTTCACTTTGCGCCTGAGGATATCATGCAATATGTGCATCATTCAAATTTTCCTCTTCAACATGTGCCGCAGGTACATAAATGTTGTGATCTCTACAGTATCTATGAAATTCCGCTAAACATTTAAATTTAACAGGCGCAGACGTTTCAGTAATTTTCATGGAAACAATTCCCCTCTTAAGCCACGCTGCGGCGTACTTTTCAGTTTTGACAGTATTTCTCACATAGGCGAGAAGTTCACGCTCAGGTGGGGTAGAATTCTCATTTATATAAACTAGGGAGTTGCCCCAAGAATTTACTATCTCAGAGGCATGAAGATCACGTTTTTTAATTTTAGCCGTTAACCATTTTGTTTGTACAATAGCGGAGGTGAATCTAGCAATTATGATTCCCTTAGAAGGATCTTTCGCAGGGACACGGAAAATAGAAAAGAGATGCGATGGAGAAAAATCGATTTTCAGTATAATAGCAATCTTTGACAGGATATCAATAAGAACCGAAATGTTTTCTCCAGGGAATTTCGGACAACCGGAGATCACGATTTCGGTATCTCTCCGATCACGATCAATGGACACAGTAGGGGCAGGAGAAGATCTGAGGGCCTTGATTTCCTCGACCTCTGCGCGCAATTCAGAGACCTCACCCCGAAGTTCTTCATGTTTACGCTCAGTAGTTTTATGTGACTCAGAGAGAATAGCAACATCATTTCTCAATTCACAAATATCAGAGGACATTTTATCACATTTAGTAGGGACTTCTCTAAGAGCGACGATTTCCTTCTGAAGATTCTCGACAGTATCAAACAACTTCACATTTCGCTCATTCATCGAATTAAGTAACGTATTGGTAGACATCATGTGATCAAAAATCTTTTCTAATTTTTCTTTGTCAATGAGTACTGCGGATTTAAGATTGTCCTGAGAAGGTGTCAGAGACATATTAGCGATTTCGAGAGAACGGATTTTCTGTACGCACGCGTCACAGCAAGAATAGACCCTATCCTGATAAGTTACCCTAGTAATTGCTGTGCATGTCTTATGGTACAATTTCAGACATTTCATGCACGAGATTGGTTCAAAAACTTTCGCCGTACAAGCTGCACAAGGAAATCCCAATCGTGGTGTAGTTCTCGCGTTCCCCGAGCCTGACATAACAGTGACGCAGTAAAATATTAAATATTAAAAGCAGTTAAAATTACGTTGTAAGGCATAAATAAATTACAAAAGAAACACGTTAAAATTAAGCAATATCGCAATAAATATTACAAACAAGACAAAATAAGTTAATATCAAACGCAGATTAAATTAAGTTGTGACGCATCAATGAATACAAAGAAAAACGTTAAAATAAAACCGTAGCGCAATAAATATTACGAACAAGACAAAAATAAATTAAATAGCGTCCCATAAATAATCACAAAAACGTTACCGACAAAATAACTACAAACAAATAAATAAAATTACCAATAAATAATAAATAAGTAATAAATAAGTAACTGACAATTACAAACAGTGGAACAAGTGAATGATACTGTGAGTTAATAAGCAAAAAGCAAAGCAAAGCAACGCAAATTAAATAAATATCGCAGGCAGAATAAGTAGCGGCGCATAAATAATTACAAAGACGTTAAAACAAAAGAGACTACTAGCGAATAAATAAAAGTAACTAAGTTTAAGAATGAGCGATACCATGAATTATAAGCAAGATGAAGCAGCGCAGATAGATGAATTAATAAATAAATGAAATGAAAGCTGTCAAAGCATGATCAAAAGCTTATCTGAAAAACTTAGTATTTAAAATAAATAATTTTTCAATTTTTCGTTTGTTAAATTAACAAATAATTTTTGTCAAATACACACAAATAACTGTGATACCAATGTATATACATTCAAAATATAAGGTTATCGATTGCTACTACCAACCATATAAGAAAACATGCAATTTACTGAATTGAACTTTGTCTTACTTGAGGAACCGAAATCTTCATGAGAGGTATCGTCAAAATTAGGAGTAATTCTTTTGCTTTCAAGTGCTAGGCTTGATTGATTATCTGTTTCCACATTCTCAACACTTTTTACTTTTGAAAGTGTAGGAGCAGTTGCTATCTTTTGTTCAGCTGTGGAAAAGTTTATGTAATTTACAAAATAAATCTTATATAAATTTTATATTAATTCACCATCTTTAAAATTCTGTCTTACCTATTTCTAAAGGCGAATTTTCATGAACTGACTTTGTGCCTTCAATTATATTTTGTTGATTTGAATGCCAATGCGAGGAACCTGCATGACTTTCGGCTAACAGATTTTCTTCATACTCTAATGTTTTCTTTTTGATTATCGGCTCTTCTGTTTCGGTGTTTATTGCATCAAATCTTCTTTTATGCACATTCTGAACGTTTTCTATTTTTGGGATTATAGGAGCCGTTTCTTTTGTTGTTTTAGCTGTGGAAAATTTATTATGTAATTTAAATTTTTTAAAATTAATTAAATTGACTTTTACTTAAAGTTCAAACTCAGGACCAGACTGTTCACTTCAAGTTTCTATAATATAGTATAGTATAATTTATAAAGTACTAGACAATAGTATATAAAAACTTTCTTAACTTTGAAATAGGGAAATAGCTAGGAAAGTAATTGCAAATTATGTTGTATGTCGAACATCATGTTGTAACATCATGTTGGCAATCTTGTATCAGTGTACAAAGCAATTTCATAATTCGTCACAAAAGTTACCTGTTAACAAAGTTTTCTTCTGAAGCTTGTTTGATTTTGCATTAGTAGGTTTTTCGTGATTATGTGAAAGACAAATTTTGTGTATTTGCAAAACATCTATTCCTTTTTCCTCATCATCTGAATTTGATTCATCCTCATCCATCATTAGGTTTCTTAATTTCATTCTTATATGAAACGTGCAGTTGAATTTTATTTTACTATAACAAAAAATTGTATATTTTGAAATTTTATTTTACGAGTAACTTAATATAACATTTCTTTTGTAAACAATTCAATAAAAGACATAAACGAATCAAAACAAAATATGAATATTAAATAGTTATGTTGAAGAAGTTTGGAAAATAAAAAAAAACAGACAGACTTTAAATATTTGGATTAGTTTCAAAAAAACGTGTTTACAAAACTTACATAGCATTAGTGTTTGCTGGATCATCGGGTGTGTAAGTACACACGTAATTAAGCTCTGTATATTTGAGATGAGAAGGGGCTTCAGTTTTGTCTTTATACTTTGTTTTGCAACTTTCTTTTCTAAAACCAAAACCTTCACTTTTTAATGAATTAACGGCTTCTTCAGCTTGCTCAATATTTTGAAAAAAACCATTTTCCATCAGTTTATTTTCATACTGAAATAGAAAATCATTCATAAATAAAAACTTGTTATTGTTTATTTTATAAAAATGGCTAGCCTCTGTTACTGTTGAAGAAAGTTGTAATTTATAATAAAATGAATATTATATTTACCTTCAGAATAATAATCGATTTCGGGTCTTTTGAGCCCATTGTCACAAATGAACACTATTATACTTTGAGTTTTTTTTATAAAAGCTCTTGATAAAAAACACACACGAAGAGATTGCAATTTGAAAATTTCCGTACAAGTCTATTCAGGAAATATTGTCGCTTGCGTTTGAACGTTGCAAATACTGGACTCGGGGGGCTGAATTCTCAGGTTAAGCTAGATTGACCAATAGTCACAATACCATAGATGTCTCTTTTGTTTCAAGTTATCATAGAATGTCACTGTTATCGACCGAGTAAGCTTCCAAAATTTGTTTGCAGATTCTGCACTGCAGAATCTATATAGACGCCAGTGCTTCCAACTGCCTCCATAACTTCAAAACAATGGTTTTGGTAGAAAAATCTCAAATCTTTGGGACTATCAAATCATCGAGAAAGAGAGAGAGATAACTTCAAAACAGATCGTAACATGAAGCTGTATATGTTATGTTTTATAATTTTATTAAGATATGAATTTTATCATTTGCAATTAGTTGGAAAACTTTCGATGTTCACTGTGGCACAAACTACTCAAGGGACAGGAAATATGTATGGTTCAGAAAAGGTATTTAGGTTTTGAGGTTATAAATATTTACAGGTTAAAGTGAATTATACAGCTAAATGAAAAGTTTGCTAGAGATTCGAAAAATGACAGTTTCAATATAGAAAGTGATATGAGGTATCAACTTTTAAAAAGCTTGTGCCCCTTTATTCACTCCACTACAAGGGAACCCGGGGGGCCGAGGCCCCACGGTTAGGGTCCAGGGAGTGAAGTCTTCTAGTGGAAGGTTTGGGGTAAAATATTCTTAATTTTTTTTCGCAGCTAACAGAATTCAATTTTTTGCCAGTATCAAACCTGAGCAAACGCAACAGCGAAACATGAATGTACTCTGTCAAATTTGAAAAAAATATATAAAAAAACGAGTTTTTTAATTTAAAGTCAAAAATAATTCAATCATCGTGAAGTAAAATTAGGATGATATGAAATATGCTATCAAATAAATTGAGCACAATCAATTATAACTGTATATTAAATGTGATATAATATTAATATAAAAATCCAAAAAAAAGAAAATATTTAGACCCCTACAAAAAAATATGACATTTCATAAACCTTTTTAGATTCGTTGAATGAGATATGAAATATTCAAGAAGTAACTAAAAAAATTGTGACTGAA
>JABFPD010000727.1:0-10323 GCA_022817545.1 Cremastobaeus sp. ZL-2020 | reverse complement strand
TCGTGCGATATAACCTAGCACTGTCAAAGTTCGTGCGTTCACGCCAAAGTTGCGTTGTCGCCTGTTATTTCACGGTGCTCATTTTGACAGCTCTGATTTTCTTAGTGCAAACTTCTCTCCGTGTACACGAATGTATAATTGTTTGTATATGTTAGTAAATAACAATGATAGTAATTCATTCGCTTTTCTTTTTATTACTAAGAATAAGAAACATTGTAAGTTTCCGTTGGTTTCTTGTTTTGACATCCTTCATTCCGTTCTAAATTCATGCACAGACAATAGGGTATGTCTAATATATATATATGAGGTATATTTCTGGATGTAATATCTGTAACATATTCTGCTACTTTTACATGAATATGTAATTTCTCAAAGAGATATATTTTTCACTGGTCTCTGCCCATTAATCCTGTATTGAACGCCGATATTACACTTCAGCGATAATGTCAATAACAGGCACAAAGAGTTCTCTTAACGTTTAAATTTGGTTATTCAGTGAAAACACATGCAACATTTTTCGATATTATTATGAAAAAATACTTTACTTACTGTACTTGTAACCAAAATGAAACCAGTTAGTTCTTGGACTGCACCAAAAAATTGAACATTAAATTAGAACGTTTGAGAAGTTTTGAATTGTAATCGCGCTAGACTTAAAGATCAACTTTTGAAGTATTAGTAAATTTTGACAGATACGAGTTGCATGCCGACTTTTACCCTTGTAACCAATCAATCTCACTTCCCCACTTATCCAATTCGATCATTGAAAACATGTGTTGCAAAGTTCTATTTTAAATGTAATTAATAATTACTAATTATACCTCAAATTGGATATTCGGGAAGTGAATAAATGTGGATTGACATTTGTACGATGTTTATATATATCTGTAACTGCACTCATATACTATCATCAACTCTCTTCATGTATTATATAAATTATTGTTATCATCAATTAAAAACGAATGATTTTGTATTTTTTACAGATTGTTATGATAAGACTTGCATTGAAGGGTTTTGACGCTTTTTCTAATTAAGAGTTCTATTCCAAAAGTTCTACAAGATAAGAAAACCTTTTGTACGTATTTACAATCAACTTAGCATCACGTTGCCGTCATCAATTTGTTCATCACAACCAAAGAATCTTACGTGGGCTGTTGCGAAACTAGCAGGTGAATAATTGATTGTTTATTATCCATACTAATATAATGATATAGTTTTTACTCCAAGTATCTTTTGTTCATCTCAATTGTTCTTCATAATTTTGTTATGTTGATCTTCATTTCAAGTAGCGTAAAAGTTAACATTAGTTAAATACCGTGCATGTCGTTTCATTTTTAGAAGTAATATTTACATATTCGCATAGTACTCCAACTTGCACTCTAAAAATGTCTTAGAACAAACCATTTTGAAACAGTTGCAACTAAAAAAACTAAACAAGCGAAATTTGACTAGTGAGTGTCGCGGAATTTCTTTAAATGAAACTGTACATGGAAACGATTTTAACAAATTACGTTTCTAAAAATACTACTGACAAACTTTTGTTCAAGTTATTCGCAAACGAAGACATCGACGTAGGAATACTAATGCAGCCAAATGCAGGACGACCTTCAACACTTAACTCTCATAATTTAAGGAGTCTACCGAAAAAACGACTGGACAAAAATTAAACCGTCGATTAGGAGCGTTCGCGAAACATCATAGAACAGATCAAATAATAAGTGAGACCAGCATTAAAGATAGACAAGAGCGGCCGAGGTTATACAACAAGCTGCCAAAGTTGAGAAATGCAAGAAGAATGCTTCGGAAATGCTCAACTAGAGCAATATCACTAAGGTTCAGTATAATGTTCTGATTAAAAAGGTAAACTTGCAAAATTTATTGAAAAATAACTTTTTCAATAAAACCCATTGCAATAATCTAACCTGTTCACTAAAGCTATTTGTAATTCATCATTTTTCTGGTAGCTTTAATTTAAAAATTTTTCATTATTGTATTATTACATTTCATGTTACTATAGACTCTCACGCAAAGCAATGTAAGGAATGAAAGATAGTATGATAGAAAAGGTGAATGGCCTTATTAGATTTTCGGTATCATTTTGTGAATCTCTTTGATTACTCCAAAATTATTCACCCTAAATATAGAACATTGTATATTTTTATAGAAATTATGATTTTTAATGCAATATATTTACTATAAAGTATATATTTATTGATTATAGACTAAGGGTATCACAAATATGTACATTAACCTTATTAAAAAATAGTCAACTTTGCAGGTAAAATTTTTCTCTGTGAAATGATTATAATAGTTGTATTTATACATTAAACTACAACCTTTGTACAATAGGTGCATACGAGAGAAGACTACAAGTTAAGAGCAGCACAGTACCAGGAGAAAGGAATCTGAGACAAGCGATACGAGAAAGGTCATGACAGGGCGCATATTTATGAACAAAATGAATAAAAAAAAAGTTTCAACCGCAAAATCCGAGGATCACGATGGCAGGGCAACTCCTGATAAACGTCTTCAGACACCAATTTTATCCAAAGTCACTTCAATCCAGCCTTCCGACTAATAGGTTCTCACTACCTGATATTCACTTCTACCGCATCACTTCACGCCGATTCACCTTGATTTCCAATTTCATCTTTTCAATTCATAAGTCAAGCCTAGCCTTAAGATACCTGGTAAGCTGAATCCTCGATATCCCAATAACCCAATGATTCCAAACCACATGATGAACAAATCGATTCGCAATGTAAATCTGATATTACCTGCAATGGCTAACATCAACGGTGCGCTGGAACTAGTACCAATACCGAAACTCGTCAACCATGATCCTATAGTGACCAAATAATTTCCAATATGCCACTACCTGCTGTGAAATACAACACCGAAAAGTTTGAGTTTGAGCCTGCGCAGTGCATTTGCCATTTTAGTGTTTCTGCAGCTTTTGATCCTACGAAAAGCATTGATGTTAACGGCATCCCACGAGAGATCAAGTAACATGACAAAACGAGCATCTTTTTCTGATAATGAGACAACTCTAGGGATACGGGCTTTCAGAATGGCATGAAAAAAGTAATTATGAACAATTCCGAAGCGTTCGGAATGTTCGTGAAGATAACTTGACAATATCAAGAATTCATGTTTGAGGATAAAGTTCATAAGTAAGTTTTTTCTCATATATGTAATGACAGAATTCTCTGTATTAAATCAAAAGATCTCAAATTTTCATATAATACAAGTGAACTGGACACATTTTATAAACAAGAAAATGTATTATTTATTTCAGAATCAAGCTAGGTACTCATACGACAGAGTTGTTCATTGACGGCAAGTGGTATGAAGTCTACTTCGGAGGTATGCCAACGATAGAGGTGACATCAATGGTAAAAAAAATTAGCGTCTAAATGGAAGGCTCCCCATTTCAGTGAGAAGAAACGAACGGATTTGTATTGACAAAAATTAATTAAATTTTTGAAGCTGGTCTTAGGACTAGGGTATTTTTGGAAGCGAAACCACAAACGCAAGTGATAAAGTAAACTAAATTATTAATTATAACTGAAAATTTTAAAGTGGCACCTTCAAAAGAATCCTTTATAAAAATTTCTGATACTGATTGAGTTCCCCTTGTAAATTTGAAATTGATGACCAGCCTCACACAACTCAGTTCATTGACTCATTGAAAATGGTGCTCATAAACGGAAAACCATTCAAATTCGAATTCAGTTGTCAGCAGAAACTCATTGTTATTTGGAGAAAGAAATATTATTCGGAGTTATTCGGATATTGAGAAAGCTTATCCAAAACAAGATGATTTGAGACGATTGAAGAAACGGCAGCAGGTAATTTCACAGCTCAGCAAAGTTGAGGACTTTGGATGTTTCGAATTGTATTTTTAGTTTGTGACTTTTTCTTTCAGGAAAGTATGAATTCTGGCAGTTCATCGAAGAAATTGAGAATAGATTCTATGACTTTGGATTCGCTTGAAGAGCCACAAGCAGCTATTCCACTAGCACCTGTGAAATTGCCGGAGTTGATCGAACTCTCTGAAAGTTTTATCGCAGAACGACTGAGCTTGGAGATTGCCACAGAACTTGTTATGGATAGTATGGTAAAAATGTGCATTTCATTTTGTTTCTTGACTTTATCGAAGAATGAACAATTTTATGTTTATTCAAAAATTATTTAATCATGCAACTTTATGTTTTTTGAAGGCCTGGGTACCTGATGAAATGCCTGATATTTTTCAAAGAGAATATCAACCGACAGTGCCTGACGTTACTATCCAGAGACAAGTTATTGCAAAACTGTTATCAGTTCAGATAAAGCAGGCAAAGAAAAAGTCCAAGAAGGAATCAAAGGAAGATGACATAGTTATGGAGGAGTTGATCAAAAATCCAAGCATTGCTGTAGAAGAGGCGAAACAAGAGAAGAAACTAGAGAAAGAGCGCGAGGCAAAAGCATCTCTGGAGGCTCATGAGAAGAAAATTCGAAACAAAAATAAGGTTTTGAAGCTAAATGAAATCACCAAGCCACTTCCACGAGATGCGAAAGAAAAGCTATTGTTGACGGCAGTGCAAAGAATTTTAACAGCAGAAAAAGCAGCGGCTTTGGGTGGTGTTTCGACGATAAGGTAAATTTAACAGAAAATTTTCATTTTTATGAAAAAACATTTTTTCAATTATCCCTATAAATTAATGGTTCATTGCATATGTTGCATTAATTGTTAGGAAAATACTTGATCTAAAAATTAAACTTGCAGCAGCTTTATTAGCTTAAATATTATCCATTTTTCAGATCAAAAATATTGACAATGTTAGCAGCATCTTCTAACCAACAGATCAGAAAGTTAATTCAAAAGCATATCACTGATGATATCAGATCTCGAATGGATTTCACTCTAGGGTGGTTGTATGAAGAGTATGCCTTACTGCAGGGATTTCAGAGGAGGACAGATTTATCAAAAAGGAAAGAGTCGCCTCACCATGCATATAATACGTTACTGTGTTCACTGGTTTCAGCAGTGGAAAGTATTCAAGGAAAGGATCGTGACACGCTTTTAGCTAGGTAAACACATCGCACTGAGACTTATGTGGATTTTAATCTTCGATGTTACAATAAAATCAAACTTGCATATTTTTAGATTGTATCTGGAAGCTCCTTTAATCACCGAAGATGCTGTGGAAGCGCTCAAAGTTATCTCGTCAGAAGAAAATCGAGGTTTGCTTCCTTTAGAACTGTTGAGGGATATGGTGATTAGGCGACCTCCAAAACATCTTATATTCGTCAATGTGTTGCTTTGTCACACTGGGTACGAAAGCGGCAAGGTAAGGCAGAACTTTTGCTATTAAAATAGATTGAAGAACGTACTGTTTTAAGTTATTGGTGCAGAATAATAGCTACATTAGAAATAGTATTTGTTCTTAGTAACCATTAACCCTTACAGTCACGAATTATTCTGGAGTGACTTAGCACTCTAATTTTAATTAATCATTTTCATTTATAATTTTAATGAATTTTACTAAAAAAATTGTTTTTGTCTTTTTATAGTTAACCACATAATTACTGATATTTTCCTATCAATTGTATATTTTTTACAATGTCAGACCATATATATATAATATATAGAGCCATTTGGATTTACCTAAATTATTTATTTTTATTCATAAATACTTAATTTTGTAAATTTTTTTATTAATAATTTTTTTGAATATATGTAAAATATATGCGTTCATTATAATGTACACTGTGACTGAAAGGGTTAAATCAAAATCGATAATTTTAATAATTTTCATTATAATATGAGAACTAATGTTATCTACAGATTAAAGACGCTGCTATCGAAATGGTGGTTCATTTGTACTCTCGGTCCGTTTCCTTGAAACTTATTGAAGAGTACACTGTTTTGTACCTTGGCTTTTTACGATTGCAAAGTCCACCGAAAATCCTGTTTGGGCAAGACAGGGGACGATTGAAGATAGATAAAAATTGGACAGACTCCACGAAGCTTACCACTCAGCTTACCACTCCTTTTTGTTAACTGAAAAGGAGGAGTTGATACATGAGTAAGTATAAAATATTTGTAACATTTTTTTAAGAAATACGTTATGCAAAAGTAGACAAATTCAGCAAGCAATATTTTCCCCAACTCAGACTAGCCAGAGTTTATACATCAATGAGTCCGGACGTAAAACGTGTAGTATTACGATTAGTTGAAACTCCGGTGAGGAAGTTGGGCATGGACAGTCCACAGTTACTGTCTTTCGTTGAATCCTGTCCCAAAGGTGCCGAGACTCTAGTCACGAGGATTATCCACATACTCACAGAGAAAGGTAAACAATATATCCCCCAAACCTGCAATATTTACATAAATCAAGACTTTTAAAATGTATTTATTTTATAGTTCCTCCAAGTGAAGAACTGGTGTCAAGAGTTCGCGAACTTTACCACACAAGGGTGTCGGATGTCAGGTTTTTAATTCCTGTTCTGAATGGGCTGACCAAACAAGAAGTCATCGCTGCACTTCCGAAGCTCATTAAACTGAATCCAGTGGTAGTGAAGGAGGTCTTCAATTGGCTTTTAGGAACTCACAACAACGACAGTGGCGTTCCACACACATCTCCGCTAAGTCCAACGGATTTGTTAGTTGCTCTGCATAATATAGATTCCAGCAAGGCCGAACTAAAGACAGTAATCAAAGGTATTTTTACCTGCATTACTAAATAATATCAGATATCGTATTTCCATTGTATTTTGCAATTAATTAAAATACATTCGTTTTTTTAGCAACTTCTTTATGCTTCTCCGAAAAAAATGTCTACACACAGGAAATCATGGCTGTAGTGATGCAACAACTGATGGAAATAACGCCACTGCCGACCTTGTTGATGCGTACGGTCATACAAAGTTTAACTTTGTATCCTCGACTCAGTGGATTTGTTATGAATATATTGCAGCGACTGATTATTAAGCAAGTGTGGAAGCAACCGAAGGTTTGGGAAGGCTTTATTAAATGTTGCGAGCGAACTCAGCCACAAAGTTTTTCAGTCATTCTTCAATTACCACCGGTTCAACTCGCTGAAGCTCTTAAAATGGCACCAGCTCTGAAAACTCCTCTGATCGAACATGTCGATTCTTTCTCAGACAATCAGGTCTTTATTACTCAATATTTAATTATTTTTTCCAATCAATCATTTTTTTGTTGCTTTTTCCCAGTAATAAAAGTAATGGAATATTGTCCAATATAACATTTTTTTTGCTGATAAAAGAAACTTTGTGTAACTACCCGAACAACCACCCGTTATATTCTAAGATAATAATGATATCACTGTGAACCCACTTTTAAATCACATGTGGTTTATTTGTGATTCACTGGCAATAGGAAATTTCCTCTTCAATGTGAGGATAATAAAAAAAAGATAATTTTTTTTAAAGTCCAAAGATGCTACTTTTTTAGAAAATTGTGTAATTTAACATTGTTTAACAAATTTTATTTAGATTTTTTTGTCTCCATATGGCATCACATTGTGATGCAAATGGGTTCACAGTGATATCATTAACATCTTAGAATATAACGTGTGGTTGTCCGGGTATTTACATAAAATGTACGTAAAATCTATTTTCTTATTATCCTGAAATATTTGAAAATATATAAAAGAATATAAAAGTACAAATAAATGATAATTACTTATCATTTGCAAAATGTCAGGTTATGCGCTCAGTTGCAGTGAATTGTGCAATCCCTAGAACGCTCTGTCTTATTTTAACTTATATTATAACCTATGTTATATCACATATTTTACCCTAGCTAACGAGTGGGGAATTCATTACAACTGAGTGTACACCTCTCGTTGTTCACCATTTTGGAGGACGCAGTGACGTTTTCTAACATAGGGCAGAAATGTGCTAATTCCAGTCGAAATCTCTGGTACACATATGCAAATCTTAAATCTCTAATAGCTATATTTTGTTCAACACCTATTTCTGAAAACGTTTCCAGTCGAGAAAATTAAACATGAAAATTAGTTTCATATAAGTATATAAATTGAACTGTGGGCCCAGTTATATTAAAGTAGGATCATGGTTTTCCAATATTAACTATCACTCTTCACAAGTAATGAAATATTAAACCACTGTTCTCCTCCTATATTCCCCCCACCCCTGATATGCTTTGGTATACTCAGTGACTCATCATTTTTCTATAGATAAGTTCATTATACTGAACACAATATTAGCGCCATCTAGTTGCGGCGTTGGCAGCAGAGAGTTAGAACATTCAGAGAACACCATAAGGTGTTATTCGTATTTGACCTTCTCAGCTGTCGTTACATCGTTTCGAACCTTTGTAAAGCACGGAGCGTATCTGGAAGAACTCGTACTGTCTAGCGCACACAATATTATAATTTTGTGACTTTGTACATACTTCGAAAGCTAAAGAAAACTACGGAACGGAAGGTAGGCTTTTGATCAACTTCACTATTTTTCAATTAACATTAGACCGCAAGATGTCGATGAGTTCAGATGTACACACAACTCAATTTTAAATTTGAATAACAAACAATAACGGCATAGACTTATACCACGGGGAGTTCAGCAGCGACAATGCAATGTTCAAAATTTATTCTGACATCTAGTGGATCGGAACATTACTGTTTTAAAATTCAGTGTTTGTTGCTATGTCTAACTAAGCAGACGTTAATCAGTTGACCGATTGGCGCTAAAAGAAAAGAACATCTACCGGTTTTAAAATCGTACAGTTGTATAAGTTGTATTGATTCGATTCTTGCAGTTAGCATACATACACATGTATTTTACATTCGGCTAGAACTGAGACAAAAGTCATTAACTATATATATAAGGTCATTTATAAATAATATATAATTTAATCAGAAATATTAGTGAAGAAACATGATGAATTAATTTATAAAAACTATCAAAATCAGTGGAATAACTTAATCTAAAACGCATTTGATGATGATAATTGGATATTTTTTTTATCAACTTACAATGTATTTTGGGTTAATCTAAAATAATACTGTGACTGGAAGTTTCGAATAAAAACAAATATAATATTTGAATATTATCTAGTGCTTTTCATTCTATTCTTAATTAGTAGTATATTTCTTGGTATTCAAATTGATTATAATAAATTAGGGATTTTTGATAATTGATTTTTAGAGGTTAGATTCTGTTTCCCCCACTTTTTTTTCTGTAAAAAAGGGTGCGGTTTTGAACACCATACAAAGATGGCGTTTCCCTATTCTCAATGTTCAAACGAATTGAAGACTATGCGTTCTTAATCTACATTTTTACCGTTGATCATTTCTGTTTCAATCAATAAAACGTTAATAAAGGAAATAAATGCGAGGCTTATATTGATATATATTGTTAACGCATATTTTTGATATATCCACTAATTTAAACTATGCCCTAACAAAGTCAAAGAGTTAATCTGTAGAATTAAAGATATATGCCGCTGGCTTTTATATAAACGTGTAAAGAATATTGGTTAGTGATTCGGCGAGGTAAGAGATTGTAGAGAACGCTTCACTACCGAGTTGCTGACCCTCCTGGCTGCGAACCACTGCGACAAGCCGGTGCCACAATGGGTTGTGGCTAAGCATGATTCCCGTGTCAGAATCCTGAATTGCTTATCTGCCTCGACGTCACTTATATAAATTATCTTACTATTTTAAAAATAGCGAAATGTTTTTACGCAATGAACAATAATAAAGCTACGACAAATTAGTCGATTGCAGTGAATGAGAGTTTTCATATGAGGCAAAAAAACTACATTGTAAAGCACACGTGGTGTTGTAAATTTCATGGGAAATATTGATAAACTTTCCGACACTATTAGGTCATTCTGAACGGAAAACCAGAATAATATATTTATTATCAATTCTAGGAATCTAATATAACTTTCTATTTTTGGATAAAAGCAGTCTATGAAAAATAAATGTATTTTTTTCATATTGGATGAATGGAAGTAGAGGTTATAAATAATTAGTTTTTCTAAAGCATTTGAAAAAACAAATGAATACTATTGTTAAAAAAGTGGAATTTTTTAATAAGATTCACTGAAATTATAATAAAATAGAATTTAATATTTATTCTATATTAAATTCCATTCAATATAAAATTATTTAATCGTATAAATTTATTAATATCTCCACAATGTTGGAAAAAAGAATTTTCATTTTTTTATTACTAATTGTGAATTCTTAGAATAAGCTCTTATTGAAGTATGTCAAAATCATTAAAAAATTGTATAATACATTTCACAACTTTTTCAACAAAGAACAATATATTTTA
>JABFPD010000726.1:0-10325 GCA_022817545.1 Cremastobaeus sp. ZL-2020 | reverse complement strand
AACCTGCGCTTTGAATCTTTATCTTCCTCATCTTTCAGATACAATCTCCAATTGCGCTTACATGCGGCTGAAACAAAACACGACACTGGCGAGTCCGCCTCGGACGAGTACCAGAAGCGCATTCCATGTAATATTTGTGGCAAGATATTTCGGAAATCCATTTCGCTGCAGAGACATCAATTAATGTCGTGCATTAAACGCAATGAAAACGCCGAGGGCAAGGAGCCGTCGCCTTATTTTTGCTCCTTCTGCAGAGTTAACTTCAAGACGTCAAAGGAAGCTGTCATGCATAGAAGAACTGCCAATCATAAAGCTGTCGTTAAGATGCAGAAGCCCGATTACGATAGTAATATGGTAAAGCGTGAGTGTAAACATTGTTCGGATCAGTTTACTGATCTGAATACATTCAGAAAACACTGCTTGGAGGCGCATCTCAAGTTTTGTTACAGGTAAGCGAAACAAATGTTGGAGATTTATTTTTGTGACCATCGTTGCTTCTGCGATTCAAAATCTTTCTTTCCAGATGCCCCGTTTGCGGCGAGCCGTTTGCACTGTCCCAAGATCTCACGAATCATTCGAGGGAAGGAAAGTGTGAACCTGAAAAACCACCAGATGTTAATTTAGATCCCTCACAGTACGAGGGAAACATCGATTTATGGAAATGCTCGCAGTGTACCTTTTCTGCAAAATCGCACTCGGAAATATTGTTTCACGAGATACTCCATGGAGGGCCGGCAGAAATGGATACGAATGCCCCGAGCACGAGTCGGGCGCCCCCGGAAAAGTACAAATGCAGTAAATGCCTGAAAATGTTTACCAAAAACGTCCTGAAAGCTCACTTGAGATCCCACACCGGCGAGAAACCGTTCGCTTGTGCAAAATGTAACGCCGAGTTTGTCAGACTTCCACAGATGATAAAGCATGTGAAGGTTTGTGGCGAGCCATCACCTGCTTGTTCAAGGAAAGAAATTAACTTAAAGAAAACTCGGAAATATATTTGTCAAGAATGCAACGCTGGTTTTTATACAAAGTAAGTATTTTTTAAACATATGATCATTCTTATAGCTCCAAGTTGTAGACAAATTTAACATAGTCTGAATATGCGTTTTTGTGAAAAAGTAACAAGTCCAGGGGACAATTTATATTATCGCATTATCCGTTCAATCGATGCATTCTACCAGTTTACAATTGTGGCGGCCCTTTGACAAACTTTAATATGTTTGGTGATGGAAAAATGGATCTAATAGAGTTTGCTAAGAAATCAAAGTCCTAAACTCACACAACTTTACGTTTATGCTAATCATAGCTGTCGCCGTCGTCGCGAACGTTTTATCGAAAAATTAGCATTGGAGCTTTGAAAAATGATGAGGCTAATCAAACTACTTAGTTCGTTCAGTTCAACTGGCACTCTAATCTATCGGACATGCAACAGGAAATGCTTGATCTGGGTAATGTTTCTTTATGTCTATTACAGTCGTTTGAGATATCTAATGGGTGTTTGATGTAATAAAACATTTTCAAACGATAGACGTGTTTTTTCGACTTGTATTAAAAGTGAATTTGTTGGATTCACTGTAATCGGGAATTGCGATAAATTGCGTTACGTTTTGTCGAAGAAAAATAGCTGTTTTAATTACATGCGCATTTTTGAGCACGTTGAAAAAATGTTATCGTGGTCATTTTTGGTTCGGTCATGATTTATGTCTAATTGGATTCAGTGTCAGTCGAAGCGGTGATTAATATTGACTTTTTCGTTGGGTGTTAATTACTTGGTAAAATTAGATTTCTCAGTGGTATCTATATGATCCTAATCAACAGTTTCAGGTTCTAGCACATCAATCCTCGAACTCTAATCGCAGTTAACAGTTTAGTCCCGATTAACGGCTGGATAAGTGTTTCTCCAACTAAACTCGATTATATATTTTCATATGGAATATTTTCTCGAATGTAGAATCTTTGTGTTCCGAAGACGCGGGGCGGGGGAGAAGAAAGGGAAATTACATTTGATCTTGTTCTTTATCCACGAAATTCCTCTTTGCGACTGTATTTCACCGAGGCTGCTCGAGGACACAATGCCTTAAACCCGACCAAACGAGGAAAGGCAACAAAGCACGTTATCAACTGGCTGCATTACCCCCAGTCGAATTTCAACCCGAGGAACTTACTCAACGTGAGAAGATCGCTCGTTAACCTGTCTCGCAACAAGTCCTAAGGTATTCGATCCCGAACTCGGTAACTTCTCTTGGAAAAGGGTTCGGTGCCCGTGTATCCTCTGTACGAGTAAACAGGGTCGCTTAAAACCCGACGGGTTCTCGTTGGTATTGGTAAACGCCGAGGAGCGAACCTCTCCCTCGGTCGCTCCTTCTCTATCTGCCTCTCTATGGAACAACCCAGACTGAAAGAAAGAAGGTAATTACGAGACAGGCAGCTCCCGCGCACCGATCGCGTCCACCAATTCTGAGAACACGCGGCCCGGTCCCTCTGCTCTCAGGATGTATGCGCATATTCAAGATAGTATGTAACATACGCGCCAGCTACCGAGCTCCACCTCGCGGTACGTGCGTTCCCTGAGGTATTTACATATATGGACTGCGGTGTGGCTCGCGCGTATCTTTTATCTACCGTAGCAGTAATGGCGTTCCGCGCGCGCGTTTGCCTTCTTCTTCGTGACAGGCCGGGTAAACACGCACCAGATAGCGACAAGAGCGACGAGGGTTTTCAAGTCGTCCTGGCACATTCGCTTCGAAATCACGGGAAACTCTAGAAAATCTGCGCCGCTTCACTTGACGCACGAGACTGTACATTTTGTTAATTGTCAAGCCTTTTTTCCCTGCTATTCCGTTATTTTTTCCGACTCTTATCATCTAAAATTGGAAACGAATGTTTCATACCCACGAAGGGTGGAAAGTAACTCGAGTCAACCCCGCAGTCTCGGATGCTTCGTTCGTACGCCCCGATTGATAATAATAATTCACTGCTGATCAACATTACTAGAGTCGGTTGAAAAAGCAGTTTCAACGTTAAGTATCAGCTCGCGAACGTCACGATTGAAATTGCCAGTGATTCATCACGATGAGTAAAATTTAACGCGGCAATTATGAAGAGAGCATCGTAACTCATAAGATCTGGCGGAAATTCTAAAAACATACAACTGCGTAACCGTTAACAAATTTCCCTGTTAATGATCTATACTGGTTTGCCGCCGGTGAAATGTTATTCATGTGGACGACGCGACGCGCACTTGAATGAATATTTCAGATTGGTAACATTACGCGCGATTTATGGTAAGAAGGCGTTTTAGACCTGAAATTGCATTTATTTAATCATAATTACTGGGACTGAGATGAATGTGACGGCGAGGAATGTTTTGACGAATCGATGGGAGCGGGCATCAGCGAACAGAATGTTGGGAGAAGTGGAGGTCGAAATTCGATTGGAAAAATGGTTTGGTTGATGAAAAATTTGGACGAAAGCACTCGGCTGGCGTTAGCATAAAATTGGTGACAATATGTGCATGAGAATTGGTAGATATAGCGGGTTATTCTCGTTGTGGTACGACTTGGCATGAAGCGGCACGCGGTAAGCATAGCTCCGTATGCAGACAGTTTAGTGGTGACCGCCCCGCGAAGTCCAGTTGTCACGTGAATTCTTGCGATTCATAAAATAAAACAGGCCTGCGGTCGGGACGCGTAGAAATAGCCGGCGGCTGGTAACCATTCTGGCCTCCCCCATCTACTCTCGCCCAGTCGCCTCTTCTTCACCATCTTTCTTTCCGACGTGTATCGCACCGTATGCGCTTCTCCCTCCACCCCACCGCTCTCACGGGTTCCAACTCCACTTGCCTGCGGCCACGCCGGTTCTCCATACCCTTCTGACCGAGGAGTCCGCCGATCCCTGCAACGATCTGCAGCCTCTGAAACATCGCCAAACCGCAGCCATCGCCAACGCGACGCTTACCTTTTCGCGTATTTTTGGTCCCTCGAAATGTCCACCACATGCCCCATTTCTCCATTCGTTTCGTTGTTTCGGCGACATGATCGATTTTTAGCCGCGCTCGCTTGTCCTTTGCTCCTTTTTTTCCCTCCTCTTTTGGCTTTGCAAAATTGTTATTGGATGAGATTATTAGACATTGTGATTTAGGAGATGAGCGTTGTTTCATTTATCAAAGTGTTGGAACAATTCAGCCCGGAAGAATGTGGAACAGCATATGACAATAAAATTTATCTCGCTACCAATTGGATTTTATTAATTTGCAATCTTATCGTGACTCGGTGCTTTTATTATCAAAATCCTCCATTTCATTTTGCACCCTCCATAAATCGGCAAAAATTTATATACACTATGTACCGCACCTGCCAAACGATTGTAGTATTAAATCCAAATTTAATACTACTTGAATGGCAAAAAGTGTGCGTTGCATCATCCACCTAACCCTGACAAACTCCCTCGAAATCGCCTCTTAAACAAACAGCTCTCGTTTTATCTAGAAAGAAAACAACATCCTCTTTTCGCCACCCTTTGCCCCGATAATCCGTCAAATGATGGACAAATACTATCGTCCCGCTTATGTTAACACGAAACGAGGACAATAAGCTGCTTGAGCGTTGCGTTCAAATTAGTTGGCGACATATTTATTGTAAATGAATCCCGCAGTGGGCGCGCGGAGTAGACGCTGGGGGTCGGGCTTTTCGATTTATGCTCCCGTTACCGAGCCCTCCTTCGCAATTAAGCTCGCGTTATAATATTGTTGTTTATTCCAGACTAAAGCTACGCGCGGAGAGCGTTAACCATTTCGCCCGTTCGCTCTCTAATCTTCTCCCTTCCTGAAACTCGTGAGTCGGTGGGGTTGAAATGCCCTAGCAGCGCCAGCTGCTGGTTCCCCTGATACACTGGCGACTTTGTTGGAACCATCTTTGATTGGGCTCTGTTAATTCCAACTTATTTCGACGTATGGGATAGTCACGTAGCGCGTAAATTCAGACGACCCTAGATTGTTCTCGGGATAAATACCGCACGTGAGCCCGTTAATACATTCTTTAACGATTCGCTCATTGAACGGTTTGTTTAACCTACGACAATTTACCTGCTACATACAAATAAACTAACCAGTCGTTTCGTCTTCCTTCCTCGCCGTAAAAATACTCGCCAATAGTTTTTCCCGCAATTGCTAATATCAACAATTAAACCTTCTTATTCATATCCCTGACCATAATAAATGAACGAATTATCTTGAGCCGTGAAATATATATATACATATATATACATATATAGCTTGATTTTCGCCCACCCAGTCCATCTAGCTTGAAACTGTATACGTTTATTAGTGTGGCGCCTTACTATCACGGAGGAAAGATAAAGGGATCCGCTTTCGCAGGTGTGCGCTATATCGCCAATAGACGCGACGTTTCGATGGACGAAGGTGGGATTGAGTTATGACAGTGGTTGCTCAGGGCCGACGAAACGGATATTCCTTGTCTTCTTTATTTCTGAGCCCTGGGCGGACGGAACGTCGGCCGTGCATCACACATTCGGCCGGCCTCTTCGGCATCGACTGCATCATCAACGCCATCGACATCGCACGATCCAAGCGAATCGTCGATTCCACCCACCGGCACGATATATGTGCCACGTTTGAACGCCGGATTAACATTTAGTGCTTGCGGTTGAAGATATCTTTTGCCGTCGCGTCTCTGTCTTGGGCTTCCCCTTGCTCGCCCAGACCATAGCCAAGACCATAGCCAAGATCGGCCAAGACGCTCGCCGGAGATAAATAATCCGGACGAGCCCCTTCGTTAATTGCTCTCGGCCTGGTTGACACCCCAATGAGACCTTGACCTTCGCGTCGAACATCTTTCAGGTTCGTCGTACTCAACCAACTGCGTTTCACGCCGCGAGCTCAACACGCACCTACGGTGATGCATTACCTGCACACGGTTCGGCGATCCGCCATCCGCGAGCCAGTATCCGACGATCCGACAGTAAAAAGAGATGCTGTGCAATCAACATTTATACAACATTCACAAATATCAATCATTCCAATCAAATCAAACGTGTAATCATGTATTTGTTACTTGTTATAAAAATCCCTGGCAAATTGAGATCTCGCTTTTCATCCGAGCTGCTCTTCTTATTTATAATTGCACATTTTTTCTTCATTGTAACATTCGTTTTCGAGTAGCAATAAATACTCGAGTCAAGAGAGCAACTAAAAGAGGTGTCTTTCTTTAAGACGTTTTGTTCGTTCTAAGATATTCTCTTCACTGTAAAAAAGGACTTGTCCCAAAATCTCATATTCAGTTCAATTTGGACTGAATTTAAATCCATTTTATCCACTTCAAACGAAAAACACTGAATTTCAGTCCAAATTGACAAGTTATTTTTTATAGTGGCGTCTCAATTGCCCAAAATAAGGAACTTTTGGATGTTTTTTTTGGTATATGAATATCCAAATGATTCATTTTAAGTGGAAAAAATGAAGTTATTTGTTGCATAATAATAGGAATAGTTTTAGTGTGAGTGAAAAAAGAGTAAAATATGTGAAGATGAATGCATAATATTGAGATCCGAGTATGAAGATGCAAGTTAACAAAAATCAGGTTTCCAGCGTGTCGTCTTAATCATCAGTCTGAGAATCCTGATTCGTTTGAGCTTCACAAGCTGGTCGGATCGTTTTATTGTGCATGACCACCGGGTGGTTCGGTCGGATAACAAACCGATCTAAAAACTGCATCACTCAATCTCATCGCGCATCTTATCATCGTCCACAAACATTCATATCTGCATGGTATTATCAGGACGGAATCTCATAAATGAAGTACACGTAGCCCGACAAACAGTGATCAATGTTAATCAATTAATTTCAATACAGAAACGAACAAGTCCAACGAGGGACATCGGAGAACCGAATCAGCCATCCGGCCATAAATACCTCCGGCCGTTCAGCCAATTAAAACAAATCATTTTAATGCGCAACCTTTTTAATTAATACTCGCGCTCGTTCTTCCATCGTATTTCTCCCCTCTCGCGGCCATGTCGGCGTCTCACTCAGGCGTTCGCTCGTCGCTTTTTCATTCTCATCTGAGACGATCGAGGCTATATTAATCTGCACACTACATCCCTGTTCCGAGGAACGACGTCCGACGTCGCCCGTGATTTCTTCTGCGCTACAGAAATCATGGCGTTACGCGAACTCGACCACTCTATACTTAGCACATTTATTTTAATCACGCGAATTGTCACGCGGATTTACGACTGTTTTCGATGATTAAGTCGCCGCGCAGTCGAACAATTTGATTTATAGATTGGAACGCTCATTTCCCATAGGCACAGAGACCACACACCACAGACCAGCCGCGGGTACAAGCCGATGAAAGAGTTTTCGTTCTGGCAATTGGGACCGAGCTTTCTTACTTTCGAAATCATTCAAATTTCGCTACAATGGTTAATTGTGTTCGATTCGGTTCCGATTTAAGTTATGAGCCCGCTTTTTTCACTTTTTTCATACTTTTCGGGACATAACTCATTTCCAACGTTTCTCCATCAAGGTTTCTCCAAATCGAACGAAAATTACGGATTCTTCCTAAATCACCAGAAATCTCCATTAATACAAAAAGGTTACGCATCAGTTCTTCTCTCAAACCTTTTTTCTTCAAAAACGCGTCGAACGCTCACATTCTTCGAGAAAACAAAGAATCCTGTCTCTGCTAGATTCGAGATGACATCACGTTTGACATATTAAGCAAAAAAGTGTCATAATTCTTCGACGGTTCGATTGCGGTGTAAAAAAAATCTCGAAGCCGAACAAAATAAACTCGGGGAAAAATATATCAAACTTTCAGAACTAACAGAATCATCCGAAAAAGATTTATTGACAAGACCGATTTTGACGAAAGAAGAAACAGGTAGATCATCGGGCTCTTCCCTTTTACACGAAACCGTTAAATTGAGGATTGCTAACCGGATTCTAACTTTAATTGCGCCCGAGCTGAGAAAAAAGGAAGCGATAAAGAAGCGAAAGAAATCACAATTCGTGGTTCATTGAAAAAAGGCAATACATATACGTATATGTAATTAAGAAGAACAAATGCAGCAAACGACTTTTGCTCTCTGAAGAATTTATTGACTATAAAATTTTTAGATAGAATTGAATTAACTCATAGCGCCATAAACAAGGTGACGTCAAGTGACGCGAGGTGAAAGGAAAGAAATCGAGCCGTTACACAAAAGTTGCGATTCACCGATTCGTAATGGCATTTTTCTAAAGAATCGGCATTTTACTACTAGTGAAAGTTTTTTCTTGTCGTCTATGCAGTTGTGGGAAAACGCTCGTTTTCATCTCACACTTTGGTCACTTTCAAATATGTAGCATTGCTGCAAATATTTTATTTCTACATTTGAAATTCAGGGAGTCGGGAAATTATGCGATCAAGCTTTCGCGTATGACGCTGACAAGTGTACACGTGTTTGTAGACACCTGCGTAATAAATTACGTAGCCAAAGTGTCGGTAAATATTACGCTCGAGTGGGGGCGGGTATCTTTACAATGTAAAACTCGACGTTACACTTGCGCGACCAATTGCGGATCAGCATCGTGGAGGACGGCCCAGATCTCTCTCGCGTTCCCTCCTGCCAAGGATCGTCTTTTCTGCTAAGCGTTCTTCTGTACTTCTTACTTGTTGCACCGGTTAGGAAATCATTGTTTGGATGCTAAATACTAATTGAGGTTGCGTACACAACGCACAACGTAATACAAAGAATAGTAGCACCAATGTTGCTATTTTTAATTCTTAATTCCGTCCCCGACAATTGCTCTTAATTTTCCAGTATCAACATTTTTCAGATGTCTTATTTAAACTCCGATGCCGCGTTTTTTTAAATAAATAAAAATCAATTTATAGACGTAATTCGGAAACCGAACACGCGGACAACACCATATAAAATTGTCGAAAATCGTGTTTAAATTGGCACTCCACATAGAGTAAATACCGGAAAGCCTAGCGGCTTTCCGTCCCGTGATTAGTGTTTTTACGTTGCGATTCATCAGGCCAACGAACAACCTTCAGTGACGTGGCAGAGATTTAGGATTCAATTATCCTAGGATAATTGTTCCATCGACCTACTCGGGCTCGTGGCCGTGATTCTGCAAACGCGAATGGTCATGTGCCCCTGCAACAAACAAGCGAATCAGTTTTCTTATTAATATTGAACATGAATTGAACAACTCATGCATTAAAAATTATGAATTACCTTTTTTTCCTGTTCTAGACCCATTCTTCGACAACATATGCAACGCCATGAGGGGAAAAAATATAAGTGCGGGATGCCGGGGTGCCCAACGATACTTCGTACAAGAACCGAACTTAAACTACACCGTATTTCAGTACATGAATATGTTAGATCAGAAGAGAAGTACAAATGTGAAGACTGTTCGTATACGGCCAAAACCAAAATGCAACTAACAAGGTGAATATGCGTATATATTTTTAATATATTTATTTATCTGAATTTATATTAATATATCGAATTATTCAAAAAAATATTAAGAATTCGAAAGAGTTACACTTGATTATATTTAATTTCTTAAAACTAAATGTCGTGTAAAATAAAGTTAAACGTAGATTACTGATTTTGTGAAGATTTGCAGATTTTAATTAAAAAATCTTCGTTTCCTGTTAAAAACTTAAGAATAATGTATCGATTATTATTATCTTTACTAATTCGATGTAGTTACAACAAATATATTTTATATAATTGTAATCAATTGTATCAGCGGTATGTAATATATAAAATATATTACATATACAATATATAATATATATTACATACCACTGATTAAAAACGGATTAAAAATCTAAAATTTTCCACAAATTTTCATTTCGAAACCTTCATAAATTACCAAAAAAGTTCTCAAATTACTTTTAATTTTGATTTGTCTTAATTTTGATGATTTTAAGTATAAATGATTAAGAAAAATCGACAATTCTTACTTTGTTTTGACAATTTTGAACTTTAAATAAATTTTAACTAATCCTATTAAGATTATGAAAAAAAGTAAAATAAACTTGTTTCAAACACCTTAAAATATACACTCTTAAAAATATTATATCTGCGCCAAGAATATTGTTTTCTTGTAGTCCATCCTTGTGCTTGTCGTATTCTGATCGACTCTGCCTACAATCATGTACCTACAAAATCAAATAATATCCGAATAGAATTATTATCTTTTTCGTGTTTTGATATAATCCGAATAGAAGAATCTTTTTCCGCCTGCGACAGCCGGATTTTCTTGTTGACAATATTCACTTTTCAAATATTGCGGTTATTTT
>JABFPD010000725.1:0-10322 GCA_022817545.1 Cremastobaeus sp. ZL-2020 | reverse complement strand
CTAATATTATGAGCCCTATAAGGCTTTTAAATATAATGCTTACTTATTTCTGTTTAAACATATTATGTTGCTCATAATACAGCCTCATTAATCTTAATGAAACAGTCAAATTGTTATTTTACGATAACTTACATATGTGTTAGGTCTTTAAAATTCCCCCCCGAAGGGCTTATAACTGCTTGCAGTTATAACGTGTAACTTTTTTTCATTTATTATCAGAATTATCAATATATTGCGCATTCGATGACCATCTATCTAACTGAATTTCTCCTTTTTCCAAAATGGCAAAAATTTCAGTTTTGATTCAGATTGATTTAATAAGGTTTTCGATAAAATGATCACGAAATAAAATATCATCAACATAATTTGAGTATTTTAAGGGCTCAACCGCTAATGAAAATTATTTTCGATATTTATTAGCGATTTTTAATATGGTCCGAATAGCTAAATATGGTACGCAAGTGAGTCTATAAGTTACTGTTTTCAATTCATAGTAACTTTTTTTATGAAAGTTATCATACCATATAATATTTTGACAAAGTCTTTTTCATTGACAAGAATTTGTCTGAACATTTTGACAATGTCCGTTGAACAATCATATTTATAATTATGCCAATTTAAAATTATACTTGCGATTTCCGTTTGCAAGTTAGGACCACTCAATAGCAAATCGTTTAAAGTCAAACGCGTACTTGAACGTGCGGCCGCATTGAAAACAATTCGAATTTTGTTCTTATTATAGACGATTTTATAAACTGGATGATGCGGTATAAATATACGTTCATCCTAATTTTTTTTTTTAATTTACGCATGAGCCCTAAACCAGAATATTCAGACATGAACTTTTCATAATCCTGTTTTAATTGTTCATTTTAACTAATCTTTTCGATATATTCTGATATGAGGATTCCGCAAATTTACGTGTATTACCCAATGCCGATTTAAAAGCGTCAGGTCTGTACGGTAATCTAACAACAAAACGACCGTTATCTAATTGACGCGTTGTTTCTGCATATAGTTGATCATAAAACTGATCTTCCCTTGATGGCTTAGATTTCAAGGGAACAAATTCAATCCAACAGACGACAATGATTAACTGTAATATTAAAATTACATTTTTGTATATCAATTTTACCGAAATTCACCCATCCAAAAATAGTATTTTGGGCAACTAAATCACTTTCAAAAATCACCTTCAAACTTAGGAAGTTCGATTTTGGACAATTTTATGCATTCAAAATGACTCGCTGACAATGTAGGTTCCTGCAAGCTCGCAATTACCGGTTGGGGTGAGAGTTTAGTTATATTTTCGCTAATAAAATCTTCCACTGTTTCAAGCGAAGTTAATATTGAATCCAATTGATTTTCATAAAAGTATTCTATAGTTTTCTTTTCCTCTGACGTACACTGAAAACATTTAGATACAAAAGATGCACCGAATTGGGTGTCATCTAATGTCTCTATTGCGCGTGTAACACAAGTACTGAAACTAGACAACAGATGCGCCGACACCGGACAAAAGACGTATATTTAGCGTACAAACGCTGCACCTAAAAGCATTGTACCGAAATTCGGCGCATCTGCTGCCCCGAATCAAGGATAGCAGCTGTACCTAAACTGCAGTACGTTTGTTTCGCACAGAATAGCACGTCTGATGCATCTAATTTGTTTCAGTGTAACGTTACTTTTCATATTTTTCTTGTAATAAAACTAATTGCGAATTTAACCACGTGATAGTAAAGTTTTGAACGCTGTTTTTTCGTATTAATAAGAAGGCGCTTAATTTCGTCATGAATGACGTCAATTTCAATTAAGTCTGTCGACGCTATGTCTGGATTAGCCATTGTAATGAATATTTTGCAACGTGTGTAGCGAAAGTCGCTACTTCTGCACCGCAAAAGTCATCGGGAATTTGCTTATTACAACATTGTTATGAAAAGAACTTCCCGATGACTTTCGTGGTGCGGAAGTAGCAACTTCGGTTACACGTGTTGCAAAAAAATATGATATGCAATGAATGTAGCAAGTTGAGGATGCAGATTCGTGTGATGACAGCACTCGCTCAACTCAGTTCTAATTCAGCTGTTATCGGAGTCGGACGTATATTTTGATCTCGTATTTGTTGTCTTGCGTTGCGGATTGATAACAGTTTGAATCGTTGAGTCGTGATACTATCGGATACTCAAAATTTCTCTTGCTTAATATAATATTTTTACTTCATTTTAGTGTATTTTAGTGTACTTTTTCTTCCCTTGTCTGTTTTTCAAATTGTGATAATGGATTGTATTTTGTGCCTGGAAGTTATTAGGCTCAAAAACAATTCTGGTGAAGCAGACTTTGTTGAGTGCAGTGCGTGTAAGCGAAAATTACATCCTTTATGTTCTGGATTGACTGCATCTGAACTGAAAGTATTCGCACTGAAGAAAACGACGAGGAGAGTACACTTTTACTGTGAGAAATGTGAATCTAACGATATGTGATAATTTTAAGTCAATTCTCACTAGTTTAAATAAGAGAATTGATGACTTGCAAACCTCGAATGAGGTACTATTGAAGGAAGTTAAGGAGATGAAAAATAATGCGAATGCGGGAAGGCTGTCATCTGCTCTGGTTTCAAACTTTGAAGATTTTTATTCTGAGTTTGTGGACCGTGAAAATTGCTCGTATAATTTGATTCTATTTGGAATTGATGAAGCCGTTGATGCTACTACGAATCATAACACAGCTAATGATAAACAATCGGCTAGAGATATATTGAACTCTGTTACTGATGTGGTCATTGATGATTTCACGACAATGAGATTGGGCAGATATAATAAACTGAGTGACATACCGAATAAACCAAGGCCTTTAAAGATAATGTTTAGAAATAAAGATATAGTTTTGAACATTTTGAGAAATAAAAAATCCTACAAAGGCAAGATGACTATTTCTGCCGATCGCACGTTTAGACAACGAGAGCATTTGAAAAGTTTATTGGAGGAGCTGAAAGCGGATGAGGCCATGGGTAACTATGGAAGAAAGCTGAAGTAGAAAAACGGTGTAATATTCTTAGCTGAGGCATCGACTGGGCGGAATTCTTCAACTCGTAACTCGGAAAAGTGAGTGACAGGCAATCCTCAAGGCTATCCATCTTTTACCAGAATGTTCGAGATCTGCGTACTAAATTACATCTACTTGACAGAAACTCATCGATTTGTGAGGATTTTGATGTTGTAATTTTAACTGAAACGTGGCTTTATGATGGTATTTTGGATACGGAGCTCAATTTTCCCTCACACAATATCTTCAGATTGGATAGAAATGCATTAACGAGTGAACATGTAATGGGTGGAGGAGTCCTTATAGGAATAAATTGTAAATATAATTGCTCAAAAATTCAGATTGTTAATTCTGACATTGAAACTTTATTTGTTCTTCTGAAAATTGGTAATTATACTCATGTTATATGTACTGTTTACTTTCCCCCAAATTCATCGATCGAGCGCTATGTTTACTTTTCTGAGTCACTTGAAATGTTATATGACATGTATCCATATGCCAACTTCGTGATAACAGGTGATTTCAATCTGCCTGATATCAGATGGTTAACTGATGATGATAATGAGTTAGTTTATGAATTTTTAGAAAATTCAAATCGTGTTATGCAAATCGGGTCATTACTACGACATTGTTTTAGTTACTTGAATGTTACTCAGATTAATGGTGTGGTCAATTGTGATGATAAAATGCTTGATCTAGTTTTTCTTCACAATCGGCATTCCAGAGTGATCAAATCTGATTTTGCGTTGGTACCCGTTGACAACTATCATCCGACACTTGAAATATACAATTTTATTGATGGCTGTTCACCTCCGATGGATTTTAATGACTGCACCTACAACTTTAATCATGCGGATTACTATGCAATCAATGAGGAACTTTTGAAATTTGATTGGTTCCCTATTTTTTCTTATTATTCCTTGGAAGTTTCTAGCTCTATATTTTATGATAAATTATATCAAATTATTCATCGTTATGTGCCAATGAAACTTTGCACATTGTCATCTTATCCAACTTGGTATTCGTCAAAACTTAAACAGATGTTATTAAATAAGTCCAAGAAACATGCTAAGTACAAAACGACTCTTAGTGATGACGATTATTCTGATTTCTCATTACTACGTAAATCGTGTAAAGACCAACAACGCCAGGATTATTCTACTTACATTTCTAAGATACAGTTCTCGGTCGGGGGAAATATTAAAGCTTTTTGGAAATATGTTAATGCTAAAAGAAAGGTTTCGGGACTACCTAAATCTATGTTTTTGGATAATGATACTGTCAATAGCCCTCAACTGATAGTTAACTTGCTTGCTGATTATTTTACGTCCGTTTATTCTCCTGCTGTTGAGTTGCTTGCTGGTGCACCGATTCGTGATGCTCGGTTCATTGAGATGAATGGTATCGAAATTTCTCAGTCCGAAGTATTTGATGCTATAATAAATCTCAAAAATGATATTGGCCCTGGACCTGATGGCATTCCTACTTCATTCTTGAAAAATTGTGTAGCGAATCTCTCACCTATTATACATTTTCTTTTTACTAAATCACTTCAGGAAAGGTATTTATCTGATATTTGAAAAAGGAGTTTTATAACTTCGATCCACAAGAAAGGTGAGCGTTCTAACGTCAGAAACTATAGGCCTATTTCAAGGATGTGCATTATAGCTAAATTGCTGGAGTCTATTGTGACAGAGAAACTAACTGGATGTATTGGTACTTTTCTGATTGATGAGCAGCATGGTTTTAGGTCTGGGAGATCTACTGTAACTAACCTACTATCAATCCAGCATTTTTTGTTTGAAAATTTGGATTCTAATAATCAAGTTGACGTGATATATACAGATTTCTCCAAGGCCTTTGACTCGGTTTATCATCGTTTATTAATTTCGTTATTGGAAAGTATTGGTATTGGTGGTTCCTTCTTGAAGTGGTTAAACAATTATTTGATAGGTAGGGTTCAAAATGTTAAATATAAATCCTGGATATCGCATGACATTCATGTGACTTCAGGTGTACCACAGGGTTCCCATCTTGGTCCATTATTATTTTTGATTTTTGTTAATGACCTAGGGCGGATTTTTAGTAATTCTTATTTTTTATTATATCCGGATGACCTTAAATTATATCGGGTTGTTAAATCTGCGCGAGATTGTTTAGAGTTACAACGTGATCTTGATTTGTTATCTGAATGGTGTGTTACTAAGCGGCTCAACTTGAATGTTAATAAATGTAAAACGATGTCTTTGACGAGTTCACGAAACCCAACTTTATTTGAATATAAGATACAAGGTAATGTGTTAGAACGTGTAACTCAATTCTGTGATCTGGGTGTCACATTTGACCCAAAAATGAAATTTAATTTTCACATTGAATCTGTTGTTAATAAATCAAATAGAATGTTGGGTTTCGTGAACCGTTTAACAGCTGATTTTACCTGCATCGATAATATTAGAAAACTTTATATTTCTTTAGTTCGGCCATCTTTATTGTATGCATCGCAAGTCTGATCTCCATACTATCGTGTGCACATTTCAAAGCTTGAATCGGTGCAACACAGATTCCTGAACTATGCGGCTTTCAAGCTTAATATATAGTCACCGAGAATTAGCCATGATTATAGAGAAATTGCGTCGTTATTGAATTTGAGTTCACTTTCATCGTATAGAGACTATTTTGATATACTTTATTTTTATGATATATTAAACTTTAATATTGAGTCACTTAATTTATATTGTCTTATTCCGTGGAATATTTCAGTGCGTGAATTGCGATCTAACAATACAGTTTTATTTAAAGTTCCCTTTGCACGTACAAATGCATTTTTCTTTGCTCCTGTGTGGAGAATGTGTAGATTGGTAAACTGTAACGAACCCTGGATATGCAGGACTCGCGTTATAGATTTGTATCTCAGGCGAGAGATAGATTTTTGAAAGATTTTTGTTAATCTGTTTGAACCCATGTTGGTTAACTATTGCGACTCTTTATTATTATTTTGTGATATAGTTATTATTTTACTACTTTATGTACTAATTGGGCGATTGCCTGTTGTAAATTATGAAATAAATAAATAAATAAATAAATAAATATTTAGGCATAATAATAACGTCATTGAATGATAAATTTCTTTGAAATAACATTGTCGAAATGAAACCACATATTTTCAACAATGTTATTTTAAAGAATTTTATCATTCAGCGACCTTATTATCACGTCTAAATGTTGCATATTTTCAGTGATCCTAGATTTTAGGCCATAATGACCATAAGTTTGAACTTTCTAAGTTTTACCTACTGCTGCGGGAAACTTTCAATTTTATGACATGGCATTAGTAGTAAAGGCATCATTTGTTTTATGTACAAAAATATTTTTTCTAACAACCTTATCATGCAAAGATCTCAATACTAGTGCCATATACTTAAAGTCGCTTTTTTAAACAATATTACTTTCAAAACGGTTAATATTGTTAAAAAACAACTTTCAATTTATGACTTTGATATTCAGATTTTTAAATGATAAAATTATTAGAAATATTATTTTTTGAAAATTAAAAACAAACGATGCCTTTATTACTAAAGTTGTATCATAAAAAAGAAAGTTTTTCGTAATTGTATAAAAAACCTTTAAAGTTCGAATATGTGGTCACTATAGCTATAAATCTAGGATAATTAAAAATATGCAATATTTTGGCACAATAATCATGTCTTTTGTTGATAGTAATATTTTGAAAGTAATTTAATCAGAAAGGATTATATGTGAAGTAAATTTATTTAACATAAAATTCTTTCTGATTAAACCCTGACATTTAAGTAATAAAAGTAGGAAGTTTTCAAAAATAAATACAATAAATTTGAAATATTTTGCAAACACATCATTAACGAAAATTTTTTCAAATTTAATCTATTTTACAATTTAGGTTGTCCGGAACAGTAATGTCACTGTGACATTGCTGCACTGTCACAGTGATGTAACTGACATGTAACTTTGTAATTTAACTGACAGGGGCAAAAAGGCTATCACATGTGCTATGCCTGTGACATTTGTATGTGATTTTTCTCTTGATTTATCAGTGACATCAGTGTTTTGTTACATCTGTGATATCATTGTGACATCAATGTTACGTCACTACTGTGATATCACAACAGTGTCACGATGAGAGGAAAATAATTCATCACCTGTGACGCGCCTGTGTATCACATGTGATTCATTCGTGACTCTAGCGTGATATCACTATGATATCACTGTTATTTTCCTGGTTCCCTGGGTGTAAATTTACATAAATTATCTATGTAAAATTACACAAATCTAGTAAATTACCATGATTATTGCTGGCATTTTACAGTGTACTTTTATCAGTGTTGTTTGTTTCTCTACGAAATGATATTTGTGCTCACATAACAGTGAATGTTTTCGGCAAGCGAATCAAAAGTACACAAGTAAGATTTTAATATTGTACGTTAAATGAAAAGAATACGGATTAATTTTTCATTGTATTATTTGTTTATATTATATGTAAACATATCTCTTCGTTCTATTGATTATTCTCCGTAAGTTTTATCAGTATAGTTATTTTCTAAAAAACGTTGTTCAACACCCGGGCGCAAGCGCCCTTGTATAACTGTTGGGTCTCTAGCGCGGGCGAAAAATACCATTTTGTGCCGAGGACTTTAGCCATAGGGCGAAAAGTTTGTTGTCCCCGCTAGAGATGGAAAAACATTTTTTTACTTATAATGGTAAACAAAATGTTACTGTTGCAATAATTCAACTTATTTAAATTCAATATAATAATAAACATTTTATATTGAACATTTTCATAAATATTTCAACAGAATTATGCAGATTACACACTATTTAATGAAAACCCCATGTATTTAGAAATATAATCAATTATAAACGTATTGGATAAACCATTCTGAGCGCACGAGGTTTCGGCGCGGGCGTCGCGCGGCGTACACCGCGCAACGAAAATGGCTGTAATTTCGACAAAAATTAATGTTATCACATTTTTATTCCGAAATCAAAATCCTTATTAAATAGTGTTTTTTGTCGTCTTTTCATTTTATTTCTAGGAAGCGTAGAACATTGAAAAATTTCCATTTGTTTATTAAAAATCCATTTTAGTGCATTGAAAAAAAATCTTTTTATTTATAAATATATTTTTGTTCAAAAGCTTATGTTTTGAACTAAAATTTCCGAAGTTTTTGTTTATTTGTACTGAACAGATACGGAGATATGAATTTTTTTAATGCATGATGTAAAAAATATATTTATTAATAATATTGCTAATTATTATTATTTTTTAATAATATTTACAGGGGTTTATTCTTGCATGAAAAGATCTCGAATCATGTGAAAAGTTTTGATTTTTATTTTATGCTGGTATCGGAGGGGTCCACAAATTTTGACTCATTTATTATTAATGTGGCGGAATTTACATTCAGCCGCGACAAGTGGCCGGCTAATAACAAACTTCAGGTATTCATATTAACTACTGTAATTATTCATTTTAACAATCCATTTTTCTCAGTGAAAGTTTTAATTCTTACATTTTCCATTCTCACATTGAAAGTTTGAATGCATCATTTGCTTCCAACATCTGATCTCCAAGTACACAAAACAAAGAAACAATTCCCAATTGTACAATAATAACGGGCATCGTGAGCAAAACTTGATTCGGCGATTGAAAAATTATGGAAATCTGAAAAATCCAGTTTTCTTAGAGATAGCGGTGCAGTAAAAATTTTAACAATAAATATTACATCGATAAAAATCTGCTTCTATTTTAGCTGGAGAGCTTCAGTTTTCAATCTAGTATCCCAAATTTTAGATTGGTAAACGCTCTGCCTCTTTCTCATATTTGTGAAATTTTAAAATTGTGTTCGTAACTTTTTATAATAATAAGCAAGACAGCGCAGTGCACTGACTTTTGCTTAACGAGGTGAGAGGCGCGCGTTGTGCGCGCTTTTTTGAGTTCTTGTTTTGTGAAATCCCAGTACTTAATAATAAATTATAATTCCATCACTTTTTTCATGAATAACATCAACTTTTGAATAAATCTACTCATATAATAAATTTGAATACAATTGTCCAAATAAAAAAGGAATATGCTCCAAAATATGTAGCGAATTGGAATTTATTCAACAACCAGTCTCTGGCAAAAACTGTGCTTTCCGTATTGAAATCTGCTTTGATAACATTTTGTTTATGTTTATATATGTAGAAAAACATCATTAATAAGTTTCTACTAGAGAGAGCTTTGCAATAGATTTGAGGTTAGAAAAACACACTATACGTGCCGAAAAGAGTTTTCAGGTTTCATACGAATTGAATAATTTTATAATCTACTAATTTTTTTCCTTAGCACAACTTATTTAATATAATTATTATATTAATCACAAATTGCTTATTATTTTTTAAATAAAATCACGTGATTCGGACGACCAATGAGAACACGAATAAAAGAGTTCGCGGCCAACTTCAAAAGTAAACACAGAGATTCTACCTAAGGATACGAACTGCGAAAATGCGGCGGAGCGTTTACCGATTTGGAAGTTTACCTGATATTAAATTGCTACCATTCTGTTAATACATTGGCAGGTTGGTATTACTGTTTGAATCATGAGGTCTATCAACTACTCATCGAGCATCAGAGTTTTATCGGTGTACATATTAAATAAATTTTATAAACATGAAGCAACTTTACATTGAAAAAATTGAATGATAAAGCACATAAATTCATCAGCATCGCCGCTGTGTATATCCCACGAGAGTATAAACATATGGCCTTGACCGACCTTCAATAAAAAAATTAGACATTATTTGAATTAAAATCTTTCTTAATAAATACATGAATATTTACTCAATTAATATAGTATGCATTTTTATGCACAATAAAATTCTTGTTTTATATTTTTTGGAATTGTTTAAATTTTTTGGAGACTCTTGGCTATCAATATTTTCAAAATTCCACCTATAAATGAAATTTAATATGGATTAACTGAAAATATCATTTTCTTATATGCTTAATCCGCTGTTCAAATTTAAAAGACTGTATCTACATATCCCGCAAAACACGTATCCGTGGAATATCCGGATATTAGCCTTATCCAAACGGTGTATAATATAGTGTATATCCATGTCTAATATACGCATGAACACCAGCGTAATGTCCGTCTAAAGTTTGCAAATTTTCTGTATATTATGGATCGAAATAATGTGTATTATCCATATAATTGCAATTATTTCACTGTTCTTATACAATAATATTATCAGGTTTTTCG
>JABFPD010000724.1:0-10326 GCA_022817545.1 Cremastobaeus sp. ZL-2020 | reverse complement strand
AAATCTGCAAATTCTTTAATTTTTTTCTACGCCATTGTTAAGTAGCCATTGTGAAGACGCCATTTTGAGTTTTTGTCATCGAACATCAAATGAATGCAACCTTGAAATCCTACTAATATATATATATGAATTGAAATCTGACACGAAAACGCATATAAAAATCCATTCTGGAAACCGATATCGGAATCCAGAATGGAAATCGAGATCGGAAACCGATATCGGAATCCAGAGTGGAAACCGATATCGGAATCCGATCTCGATATTTTCAGCAGGGTAGTATGTTTAAGCAATACATTTTTGAGCGTTGATCATCTTGCATTCAATAACTGCGATGTTGGTGATGGCTCGTGAAGTCGTCAGGAGGGCAATATCAGCTTTTGGCAGTGGTTGTCGTCTGCTTCATCCAATGGTGTTTTTCAGGCTTGATGATGATGATAAAACGGGCTAGGAATCGGAACTTTCGAGTTTGTCGAGTTCTGGGGTTGAGTTTATCCCAGTAGTTGTTGTATCTGGACAGATGTTCGGTCCTTTTCGGATGTCCTTCGCTGAGTCGCTTATGAGGTAGCCATTCCCAAGGTGGTTTACAAATTTTTACCAATTATGCTGAAAAACTGAAACGCCATAAATAACTTGTCTTTTACATACAATAACATGATATTTTTTTACCAATTTAATTCAAATATTACTACACATGACACAAAATCCAATTTAAAATAAATTAACACAACAAAAATGACAATTAAAATTCGACAAAATTTTCCTTTTTAACTAAAGTAAAAGAATAAACGCAAAATACTCAATTGATACGTTTTAACTTAATTTCTCGCCGTGAAGTTGGTTGGTCTCGTCGAAATGTCACAGCCAGGATGGCTTGCTGACCTTGGTGCGGCGTTGCTATAAAAATTTTAACGCGTTTCGACGGAAACGGCGTTACACTTGGCTTCCCCGGGAGCATGTCTAGGTTTGTTTTTTTCCAATGGGATTAACCCTAAGGGTCATAGCAAAGATGCGATGTTCAAATTTTTTGAAAAAAATAAAGGAATGTTGCGAAACGATGCGTTAAACTCACGCAGCGACCTGATAAGGCAAGTATTGCCGCCGGAAAATTCCATCCCTAGCTCCCTCGTTAGCCCGTCCAGGTCTGTGTTTTTGTCCAATGGGATTTACGCTGAGGGTCATAGCAATGATGCGGTGTTCAAAT
This sequence comes from Cremastobaeus sp. ZL-2020, assembly GCA_022817545.1. Taxonomy (NCBI): domain Eukaryota; kingdom Metazoa; phylum Arthropoda; class Insecta; order Hymenoptera; family Scelionidae; genus Cremastobaeus; species Cremastobaeus sp. ZL-2020. Next base: position 9,125 of record JABFPD010000724.1, on the reverse strand, counting down.
TATTCGCAAAAATGTAAAGGATTGTTGCAAAACGATGCGTCAAACTCACGCAACGAACCGATAACGTAAGTATATAATTTATCTAATTACATTTCTTTCAACTTTGTAAACACAGATAGCAAAAATTTGAAATACATTATAACAAAAATTGATCGACGTTGAATAAATATGAACGTGCGTTTGTAGAGAGATCTTGTTTTTGCCAAAATCAGAATTGACACCGTGATCTGCATTGAAAAAAAAATCTAAAAAGGTTTTACTATTTATCATTATCATTAATATTTATTACTTATTTCGCCGTCACTCTCTGGATTTTCGACAGTGCATATTGTACGTATGTTCTATACATATTCTACGCATATTCTACGACAATGACTACTTATGAATTCCATGTCGTTTCAGATGTCATAATCATGCATCAATTTTGATGTATGATTGGACGTAGGATCCTGATGTAGTATTACTACTTTTTTTACAGCAGGCACGCTTCAGCCTTGTGGTACAAAAGCGTTATCCAATTATATTTTTCTCCATGATGATTAATATGCAACCGTGCTTTAACTTATCGCCATATCCCGCGGACCTGGACTTGTCAGAGAAATGACTGTTCTGCTCCCCCAGTAGTACATTTGGGTCTGTGTTTTTTAACAATCTTAGCTATAAGGCTTCTGGCAATAATGGCATGATCAAGGCTCTGATTTTTTTGACAGACGTAGATTTTTTCACAGATATTTTTTTATATTGTTACGATCGTTATATTCCCAATGTCATAAATAAGTTAAAAATTTTTTGTCTTCCCATATTCACAATTTCTCTCTGCGTTTCCCGGGCTTGAGACCGGCCATGGCCGCATTCAAATTGTGTTGCACCGTTGTTTCTGTTCGGTGCTGACCGCTTTTCAGCACGTCAATCAGACCGCTTTTCAGCACTTCAATCTGACCGCTTTTCAGCACGTCAATCTGACCGCTTTTCAGCACGTCAATCTGACCGCTTTTCAGCACGTCAAAGAAAAAGATCAGATCGCTTATAAGCAAATCATCGAGACCGCTTTTCAGCTCGTCACACTTTCTGGCTGATTAATGCGAATTTATCACTGTAATTTCATAAAACAGCTTTTCCGTTCATGTATGATACTATGGCCTTCTCGTGTAAAAAAAGCTATATGTAAGCTTACTTTTTGACCATCCATTCGCGCTTTCCGACCTTGCAGTAAGCGCAAACAAATACTGACTCAGGACGTGCCCACTCTTCGTGTGTTTTAGAGATACCCCATTTCTTTATACACCTACTGTGAGCGCACCTTCGACAGTACTTACATGCTACGAATATATCTCTCTTCCGTGTCTCAAAACAGTGTAGGCATATATCGTGCATGTCTTTGGAATTTTTTAGTAATTCCGTAGCGATAAGTTCCCTTTGAACTTCAGGATCAAAATTAGATTGTGGCAATCGGTCATTAGCAATGCATTCCATAAAATACATTAAAAAAATGCCGCAACTGACCCCATCAGTTTGATATGGCCTTCTTCCTTCGAACAGTGTTTCTCGGAATTTGATTGTTTGAAGTTGTCCAAACAATGTTGCTTCAGAACAATTGCTAATAAATTTGAAAAACGCTGTTATGCAACGTTTTGCATCTGCTGCACGTAAAAAAGAGTCCACGTACATTAAAATATTTTCCTCCAAATTTATTACTAGCATACAGTAGTGATTAAGATACAAATATGGCATTAGAATTTTTTTAATTTTGCCAATGTATTCTGCACCCAATTTTGTCCATTCAAGCGCTGCTACAGACCTATATGTCTTTGCAAATATACGATGTGAAAGTATAATGGGAATAACAATCACATCCTTAGGCCAATCGTCGACATGTGACAAAATGAAAGCGTCTATGACTGTCCTTTCCACGCATTTTCGTGGTTTCAATGAGCAGTATGGACTGCTATATAATCGCACTTCGCTATCAGACACCACAGGATGCAATGGATCGTTTGATCGATATAAACCGACCGTTATGTTTTCTTCTTTAATTGCAAAATAGTATGCAATATCTTCAAACAAGCCATTAGGCATTGCTCGGGAGTGATTTGATTTATCACTTTGTGCAACTGATGACATTGATGAACATCTTTGCATATCACTCTTTACATCATGTTGCACTGTGTTAGTCGAAACGTCTGAATCCAGCGAAACAGAGTTATCCGCAGGATGCAAAAAATTTTTGTCGTCCTTTCGGCGAATCTTGTTTGCAATTCGGCCCAGAGATGGACCATATGCCTTTCGTTTCATACTTCTGGACGATCTTTTCCATACATTAACAGCGTTCATGTTGTCCGGTTCATTTTCCGTACTTATTGAAACGCCGTTGTTTTGTGGTTTATTCTCATTCTTCACTTTGGCAGCTCGTCGGCGATTATTTGACGTTAGTTCAACATCTAAATTCAATCTTGCTACCTGGCATTCTTTGTACTCCCTCATTTTCTCAATGAAATACAAAGGATTCAATTTTACTTGCTGTGAGAACAATGTATTTTTTACAGTGCTAAAAAAACTTTCTACCGTGGCATTGCTTTCTCGTTCGAAGAAATCAACGAAGTGAGATACAATGATGCCGGTCCACATTGGCACGTAAGGCATGTAATGCTTCATTATATATCTTGCCAGTTCCGGATGAAACAATAGATTCTCACATGTTTCATCCTCACGTGATTCATCCTCGTCTTCAGTGGAGCTTTCGTAATGTACGTCCACTTTGAGTTTCGTCAACTTGCGATTGTAGTACGTGAAATATACCGACTTTTCGTACATCGGGGCATTACGTTTATCTTGAAAATCCTCTTCCTTTTCCTCTATATTTTCGGCAGATTCATCAAGATTTTGAAAAGAACTCTTCATCCCTTTCACTCTGTCATTAATGAAATCAAGACAAGCGTCACTTTTAACTTTTTCACGAGTTAACAGCGCTTTCATCATTGCGACAAATATTTCATCAATCTCGTCCATTGTTCGACAAAGCATTATCAGTTTTAGACAAGACATTATAAATGTGATAGTATCGTCGCAAGTTATTAGTCCTTTAATATTCTTTTGCATACGTTTAATGTTATGCGCACAACAAGTATAGAGAAGCATGGAGTTCATTTTCTCTTTTGGAAACTTTTTCCTTGCTATGTCGTATGTCTGTCGTAAGTAGGTCAATATATCTGTCTCATTAAAACCTCTTAAAACGCCATGAATTGAAGCCCAACTCCAATCAGTTACTACGACTTTGCCTGGTGGCCATTTACAATTATTCTGCTTTACAAAATCACGGTAATTTTCAGTGAAGCGCTGTACACTTCGTATTGTATGATCAGAAGTTATCATTTCAGCAATTGGTAAGGTCACGTCAAGTTGAACTATTACCATTGCGTAATATTGGATTCTATTGCATTGAATCCCAAATGGTTTTCTAATTACGCTTCCTGTAGAATCGAAGTATATGAAATCAACATCATGTACATGTTGAAGCTGGCTTTTTGAAAACAGATGAACTGTGATCGGATAGGTGTAATGCTGAATGTACTTATCACCTTTTTGATTTTCATTCTTCACAGCAGCTATCAGGTTTTCAATGTCTCTACTATTAATAGGTTGTTCAAACCTATGGTAATCTTCAGATTTCGCTTGATGATAAGTATCCAATTTTTGCACATTTTGCATGTTGCCATCATCTGCCAAATTTGTATCTATCTCTTTCACGCGATTCAGCAAATAGATCATGGGCTTTACAGTTCTCATTTCTTCTTTTGCCTTACTGCGATCTGTACCTCGTAATTGATTAAATTTTTTTGCACCTTTATGTTCACATTGTTTGAAATCAGTCGACTTCACAACAACTGACACTTCAGCAAAGGAAAAGTCTGTGAATATTAATTTCCACGAAACTTCTTCTGCATTGTATTTGCAATAAGCGTACGAAACATGTGAGTTTATATTTGTTCTGTACGAAGTCACCATCAGTGGACATGTAATGTTGAACTCATTTAGCATTAGATATTGCACCATTTTACGGAATTTATGAGTATCAACTCCACCGTCAACTTTGATATTGCTTGCAAGGAAAAAAACTTCACCGACAGGTTTGCAATATTTCCTTTTATTTTTTTTCTTTGTTGTTATGTCTGTATTAGATTTTTTCTTCTTCTGCATCATTTCTTCCTCGTCGTCGTCGTCTTCTTCTTCTTCATCTTCTTCTTCTTCTTCTGTTACATATTTTTCGTATTCGTCACTAGATAAATCGCACTCCTTGTTACTGGCGTTTTCACATGACGCGTCATCATCTGAATAGATTGTCTCTATTTCTTTCTGGGAATTGATTGCGCTATTTGTGTCGGTGGTATTTTTTCCGAGCAAGTTCGTCACAGACAATTTTTTTACAGCTTCTACAAGTCGCATTGCAGGAGCAGATGCATTAGATGGTCCAGGATAAAGACTTGCATCACGCTGCATCCGAAAAGCAAATTCATCATCATCGCTACTTGCTTCATCTTTGTATTCGTATACATCCGATGCAGTACGACGATCACTGGAAGATGGAGAAAAAGATGTATCATTTTGATTTTCCGGTTTACTTTGTTCATTTCCAAGCACACCACTTTTCCCATCATCCTCACAAAGATCTACTGTGTCGATCTTCACATCACCCGCGACGGTTTCGTTATCTACCGAACAACTAGCAGCAGGTTCAGGTGGTTGCTCGATATGAATAACATTATTACTGTCACTGTCTGATATATTCAAAATATTTGTAACTATATCACGCACACCAAAACTATTCTGCTGCCACATCTGACGAACACTTTTACGATTAGAGCTATCGTTGCGCACTTTCAATCCCTCTAATACCTGAGACGAAAATAAAAAAAAATCAATAATTATTCGTGTAAACTAATTTATAATTCTACTAAACTAGAATATCGTACGATTTTATCACAAAATTATTAACCAAAGAACTGACAAATTCAACCAAACAAATAATTTTTTATTTGAGCAGCAAGCGTAAAATGAAAAAGAAAACGATGAAAATTAACTGTAAATTCCAATGAATAATTATGCAAATTAGTACAGTGGGACAATAATTTTCACGAAAACATAATTAATGTAGCTAATAAATTCATTTTATGCATAGAATTTTTATTTTCTGCTGGAAGTATTACATGAAATTTAAGATTGTCGAAACGAGGGAAGTTTCTAAAACTTTACATCTGTCACTTTAAGCGTGATCTACGAATCCCAATTAATAATCGCACAAATTTAGAAATATACAGGTTATATTTAACCCTCAACTACCCCACGAGAGTGAAAATGGTACAACAATTTTTTTAAAATAAGTTCTTCCGGAATGATTTTTTACTTTTTTAGAATTACTTTTAATTTTTCCGCATAAAGGAAACATTAGAATCTTTTAAGAAACAAAAACCGGCTCGATACGATAATTTTTCCTTACTGATCTTTGACTTCGCAACAAATTGCCCAAAATACGTGGGATAGCTGAGGGTTAAACAAAGTGGTTAATAAAATTAATTTATTAAAATCGGTTCTATTTTTCAATAGTTTGAACTCATATGGAAGAATAAAAGAAAGTTTTCAAAGCATATCTGTAATCATCCCGTGACATCGTAATCTTCCCGTGACAACGTAATCATCCTGTGACATCGTAATCATCCCTTAATATTGTAAGCAGCTCGAGAAAAAATATCTTGCATGTTTCCACAGAGAAACACAAAGAAACCGCAAAAATTTCGCATTGAATTCTCGTGAATTCCACTTTTTCACATCGATTCAACGTAGACTCCGCGAAGATTCTAAGTTCAATCTGGTAGAGTAAGCCCACGAGAAATCAGTATCTCGTTCGCTTACCAATTGACGGCATCGCCGGTCAGACGCTAATTACTTAAGCGTCATTCACAATAGACGTTGTGGCGGCGTCTTTGCGCGGGAGACGCCCGAGATGTTGCGCATAGTGCCGTTGTTTGCTTGGCGTCAATGTCAACGAAATTCAAATGTTGACGTTCTATATATCTTATTTCTTTCTTTAATATATTTCATAGTTCTTTTAATTTGCGTGCTGTCATAATATGGAAATGTCAGCGGTCAACATTTGAATTTCGTAGGCGTTGGCGCCAAGCAACCAACGGAACTATGCGCAACAAAATGGGCGTCTCCATCGCAAAGTCACCGCCACAACGTCTATTGTGAATGACGCTTTTGCAAACTGGCCGTGCGACACTCGCCGTTAAGAATTTTAAATAATCCCTAATCCAGACAGTCCCGTTAAATCTATCACGCCGAACTGTCGCTCGTGCGCTGGCAGATACCGGCTTTTTGCTAGTGATCAGCTTTCGCCCGTTTTCACGGAAAGTTATTCTGAGCGCCATCTGTCCTAGAGTTTTGCTACCATTGCGGCCAAATTGTTTAGTGCTGCCGCAACACCAATATGGACTGAAAAGCGATTACACTTGTGCCGCTATTACACAACTAGTAAACATCTTTTGGACTGTGAGAACCCCAATCTAGTGCGCGAGCTTTCCCAATGTCATTTGGACGAATCCATCCAAGTATTAGGACAGATGGCGCCCAGAATAACTTTTCGTGTGCCCGCCCCTCATCTTGCGTGGAATCGCATTTTTCATTATCACATATTAAAGTAAAAAGTCTCGAGTTTTGTTGCTCTCTGCATGTTGGTACAGCGTTTTCGTGATTTATGACAGCTGAGGGAATTAATATTAAAATGTAGCATGCATTTTCTTTTGTGAAAACGCTCATGGTCTAGGCTACAGCGAGGCCGCGTCTCCTGCGTCTCTGTCGCGCTTTTGTTTTTCGCCTGTTTATTATTTTCTCCTCTCTGTTTTCACTTTTTTCTGTGGCAGAATACCACTAGTGTTTATTCTAGGGAGGAATGTTGGAGACATCGCGCGCGATTTATGTGCAGGCAGCTGATAGCGATTTGGCAAGTGCGATGCCGAGCGTATAGGTTCGAGGCAAGAGGGAAAAGAAAGTTAAAAAAGTTGATAACGGCAAGAAATGATGAAAAGCGGCGAGCGCTATTCGTTTTCTTTCGCGTTAATTAAGACTGCGCGATTTTTCATCATTTTCCTTTCACGCTGCTTTCGACGTTAGGTAGACTCTCAAAATACCGTAACGTTGATTAACCAGCCGATCCTCGGAATTTATTGTGCATCTCGGCGGAGAAGTTGCGGCGAAAAGGAAAGCTGTGCTTTTCGACAATGTTCCGACTAAAAAGCCTGGATGGTTTTGAAAACACTGAAAACGCCTGATAATCGAATTAATCGCGACAGAAGCCATGTCTGCCTGGCTCTATGATGACAAAAAAACAAACGCTTTCATGCAATCGTGTTAGGCTTCCTGAAGTAGGCGAATTAGTCCGTCTGGGACGAAATATTTGGAGGGTTTGTTGCAGGTAAAAACGGGAGGCGCTGGTATTGGCTGGCGATTTTTCCGCGACCGAAGAGAAGGAAACTGTATTTTCGGCTGATTGGAATAGGGGAATACTAATAGGCTGAATTTCCGAGGGTTGAATTTCTTGATCGGGAATTTCGGTTTCTGGAACTATATTTCCGCGATTCAAGTTGAGTCGCAAGAACAGCCGTTGCAGCAGGTTTGCGAAGCCGTACTAAACTACAAAGCTGTACTAACGCTTCGTTTCACTAATTTCATTCTTGGGGGTAATTAGTATAACATCAGTGTGCTCGTTGGGAGACATTTCATGCGCTTTCAGTTTTTGGAATGCAGAATTCGGCTTAGAAACGCTCGAAGAAGATTCACCGAAATAATTGCTCCGATATGCGGCGAGCACGCAGGCTTGCGATGTTAAGTTACACAGAAGGAGTTGTTCGCTGTGACCTGAATAAAGGTCACGTGGCTCGGGTGTCGGAATTGAAAATTGTACAGCAGAAATGTGTTTTATCAATAATTGGTCAAACGTGCTCTAAACATGCAAGTACGCCAGGATTAACGATATTGTGATACAATGTATGCACGTGACCTATATTAGGGTCATCAACACCTCAAGAGCAGTGACTCTTGGCGCTTTCAGTGGTTTCGACATTTTTCCACTCGCCGCGGCCGCCTCCGCCTCCGCCTCGAATTTTGGAGGAAAATTTCGTGCCCGAGAGCAACTAACAATTCCGCGAATTAGCTTCTTTGAATCGCAAAGCGAAAAACTGAACAAAAGTCGGCGGTAACTCGATTCTGCAACCTTTGAAAGTCGGCTGTCCAACTTTTAAAACATCGTTTAATGCATTTGCTTATAACGTTTGTGTAAAAAATAATTACGTTAGTCAGACGTTGAAGGTTGACTTTAAGTCGGCGCAGGCAAGTTTCTAACGGGCGAATTGAATTTTTAACGTTGTTTCCACTCGCACAAAATTACATCTATATAATTTTAATCCAGCATTTTCTCTGCCGCTCGTTCCTCAAAGCGAGTGCATATTTAATAACTACTTTCCTCTGGTCAATATTAAAATTCTGGCCCGTTCAAGGCAAATAACATTAACTCCACTTTTGTTATGAATAGATCGTGTCGGGAGCGATTCATTTTGAGGCTGCGCGCGTAAATTAAGTAACAGTCAAGAAAAGTTTGCAGGATCAATAGCTCGGGTTCGTTAAGGGAGCAGTTACTATTTCTAGCCTATTAACCGTACGAACCCCGCTCGCCAGATTTTTCTTCTACCACAAATGGATAACTTTCAGTTTGGCTCTTCTGTTCGCTCGATTTCCAGTCATTTTGCACTGCATACTTGAATGCCAAAATATAGTACCAAATTTGTCTTCAAACATTCTGGATATCTGCAGTTTCGCAACTTTGTAACAACTACTGCATTGTTCCCTTCTAACTTAAAAATTCGACCTTTTCACTGTAACTACTAAGCAATGTAAAAAGCCTCTTCCCTAGTAAAAATTTTACTTGGCTCGATTTTATCAGGGCATTTTGCGGGTCGGTAATACTTCACCCTGCAGCTACCTTTAAAGGGCCAAGTAGGGGCCATTAGGATGCCTAGATAAAACTTGTTAAAAAATTTGTTCTTCATTCTTAACACGTTTATGAACACGACTTATGA
>JABFPD010000723.1:0-10329 GCA_022817545.1 Cremastobaeus sp. ZL-2020 | reverse complement strand
CTATTAGTCCCGCCTTCTCAACGGAGCGCGACCAATGAGGCCGCCGATAAGCAGTTGGAGAAAACCGAGGTTCTCCAACTCTTGAGCGTTGGAGAAACGGGCACTTCTACCGTACGTGTAAGAGAAACTAGTATTGGTATCACGTGACTAAAGGATAACCTTATACGTTGATTGTGTTTTATTGAACTAGGTGATGAGGTGCGCCCTCCGGGCGCACTGCCTATGGTATGTAACTTAGGTGTAATAATAATAATATTAATTAATGATCATAAGTATATAAATATGAATTTTGTAATGATCATGGATATTTTTGTCTGTTTTCATTGAAATACAAACAAAATTATTATAAATTACTGCGATTATCCGTTATTACCAATAAGAAAAGAAGTCATTCTTGACAATAAATACATCATCTTCAGCATTATTTTATATGTACAATTCTTTATAAACATAATTTTTCGTTACATGTCTATCACTTTTATTTCCAACATAAATTTTCAACGAATCCCACGATCTTACTCTAGAAATGGCTACATAAAATTGACCATGATTAAAAACTTCCTTTCGTAAATCGATTCCAATTTTTTCAAATGTTTGCCCTTGAGACTTATTAATTGTCATTGCGAAAGCAAGTTTTATAGGAAATTGTCGCCGTTTAAAATTGAAAGGATATGTATTTTCACAATGAATTGTCATGCGATTAATGAAAGTTATAGTATTAGCTTTGTCACCAGTTAGTATTTCACATTTCAATAAATGGTCACTGAAATCAAGAATTAATAACCTTGTACCATTACATAATCCTTCATTTATATTAAGATTTCGTATAAGCATAACGACGCAATTTTTTCTTAAACGTAATTCATGGGGAGGTAATGTAGGTGGCGATAAAGTGTGCAAATATTCGGGTAAAATAGTTGCTGCTATTTCACCGTTGTCATCAGATACATCTACACTGTCTATACTATTATATACTCGTTCTGTATTTTTATCCAATAATTGAACTACTGTTTTATTAATTTCATCAACATCAACATTCCTCGCAGCTAAAATAGCGCAATTTGATGCTTTTTTGTATTCATTATTGAGAATTAAGTTTCCATATATGTCGTTGACTATATTTGCTTCTGGTGCTGTTAGTAGGCAAGAAGGGACTTCAATATTATCATCTGAATTATTTAATGTACCGTTTCCAATATCTAAAACAAACTTAGCAAATTCTATTTCTTCTGGCTTAACTCTCATGTTTTCGGTTAAAACGAATTTTTTAAAATGTCTCCATAAGTGACAAAATTTAATTGAAAGGTTTACTGTTTCACTTCGAGTTCCATTTTCTTTAATTGGCAATAATTGTCTAAAGTCTCCTCCTAAAACGACAATTTTTCCACCGAATATTAAATTATTTTGCATGATATCTTTTAATTTTCGATTCATAATTTCTAAGGCATATCGTGGTGCCATAGGAGCTTCGTCCCAAATGAATACATCAACATTTCTTAATTCTTGTCCTTCTGTAGTTTGTGATTTAATATTCGATGATGAGTCTGAAAATAAAGGAACAGGTAATCCTAGTGTTTTGTGTACTGTTTTTCCCTCAGGTAATAATGTAGCTGCAATGCCAGTAAAAGCCATTGTGTTAACTACTTTATTCCTTCCTTTAATCAAATGATATAGAGTGTTATATACAAAAGTTTTACCTGACCCTCCCGGTCCATCTATAAAAAAACATTTTTGGTTATTGACATTGTCTACCGAACTTAAAATAGTCTCAGTTATTTGTTTTTGAGTACTGTTCATTACTTCATATTGACGTAATCCTGTTTGCAAATACTGTTCAGGTGATACAAAAGCATTTTCATCTAAAAGTGATGGCAAATCATCCATGGCAGAAATATGAAAATCATGATAGTTTTGATCTTTCAATAATGTTAGTATGCAATCATATGCCATTTTTTCACTTTGAAGTGAATCATGTTGTTTTGCAAAATCTTCAGACATGAACTTTTTGAATTCTTGCCATAAGTCACTTGAGGAAATAGGATGACAATGAATTAGAATGCGAACAAATAAGTATCGAAGTTGGCGTGGCATCATCCAAGAGGTGGCTTCAAGCATTGCTTTTCTCCATTCTTCATCATTTTCTATTAATCCTAAAGCCAAGCAAGCAGCAGCGAAAGTCGGATGCAGTACTCCATTTACAGTTTTTAAATCATCAAAACTTGTAGAGCCTTTAACTGATAATAATAATATTCTCAAGTGAAATAATTCAGTTTGTGCTGGGTTAACTGAGTACATACGTCCTATAACTTTGAAATGACTTTGCCGTGGATGCCAACGAAAAACTTTTTTTCCATTAATTTCTTGTTTTTTGTAAACATAATATTTTGGAATTTCGGAATAAAAGTATAATCTTGCATCTTCATCCCGTGCGTTTAGATTGAAATATTCAATTAACATTGTTATTTGCTCCAATGCTGCTTCTAATGTTTTAGTATCAGATACATCTTCTAAAACTATATTGTGTTCATTAGGTAAATGAACAGGTAAACGATAAATTGTATGACTTTTTTCTTGCAGTTTGAAACTCAAAATTCTCCAACATGCTTCAATTGGACTTACGTATCGTGTTTCTAAGTAATGTTTTATTTCATCATGTTCAATTACTGATTCGCCAGAACTATTCTGTATTACAATAGCAGCAGCATCATGGCCTTTATAAATATACTTATAAATATACTTAACAGACTGTATGCTTGAAACTACTTCTACGTTAATGTGGCAATTGTAGAACTTTAATAATTTTGGAGAATAAGGCACTACGTGTCTGTTATCAATTACGTAATCACCTGATTTCTGATAGGTTTTACCCGTATTTTTTCTTTGGTAAGTCGGATAACCGTTGTCATTAATAGAAGTTTTTTCTTGAAATGTCTTAGGGAAATGTTTAGAACATTTTCCATCAACCATACACCAGTCACCACATGGTCCATGTATCATATTTTTTAAAACAATTGCATGTAATTCTGGCTGTTCTGTCGGATCAGGTATTTCAGCTGAAATTGTTGCATCAATATCCTCAATTGTCTGCTTTTTACTATTACTGTTTAAATTGATTAATAAATGCATGTGTGGTAAGCCTCTTTTTTGAAATTCAATAACATAAACAAAAGCTGCAACTTCGCCAAAATACTTTTCCTTTGTTATTACATTTATCAAATTATCTTTTTTCATATTGAACACTCTACCGACTAAATCAGGTCTATCACATGGCTGTTGTCCTGGTAAAAGATTTTCTCTTATTTCTGGCCAGTTTGGATTACAAGTCATTGTTAGAAAAATATCCGGTTTTCCAAATTGTCTGACAATAGCCATTGCATCATGATAATGCTGTAACATATTTCGTGGTGATCCAACAAAAGTTGATGGTAGTATGGTTAATTTACCAACTGTAGCATTTGTATTGGCAGCATTAGTATTTAAGTAATCAGTGAGACTTTTGTAACTGTCAACACGCAATTCTTTTTGATGTGATTTGTGATATTCCAAACGATCTTTTTCAATTTTAACATATGAATCCACTATCCACTGTTGCATGAGTTTTCGACCCATTATGAATACATTAAAATCATGTCTAATTGCTAAGCGATACTTAGTATAATCTCTTCGAGTAACTCTACGATTATTATTGACTTGCATTATATTGCGATGCCATCCTTGCGTACCTAGAGGATAAAAAAGTGGGTATATCCACGGTTCTACATTTGGATCCATTGTACTTACAGATTGTAAAGTTTTAGTACTTTTATTACGAATAGTAACATATGATTCAGGAATTTCACCATCCGCTGTTGTGGAAAAGATTGCAGCAACTTCATTCACTCGTTGTAAATTATATCTTCGTTGATCCATTCCTGGCTTTAAAGAAAATAATAAATGTAATTCAGAAGGTGCATTACTATTAGATTGTATTTGATCTTTCAATTCGTTTGCCATCATTTCATAAGACTGAGAAAAAATATTATACTTTCTCATCATATTGTCGAGAGATTCTAAAATATCTACATCAAGGTGATCAAATATTGTTGATCGATGGTGTAAAGCTTCATTTGCATCGACAATAAATAATTGACCAAATGTTGGGGCTTCCTCATTAACTGGGTAAAATGAAGTATTTATCTGATAATATATTTGCCCAAGTATTTTAAAACAAAATGGTCCAGGACGTCTTTGGTTAAAATCAACCAAATTTGCATTAAACGATGCAAATGCAAATGAGTTATTATAACATCGTATGTTTTGATAAAACTCGGGTGATTTTGGGTTTGATCCATCAAATAAGGAACGAAGACAATCTGGCGGATCTGGCATTATGTCCAAATGTACTTTACCATGATTACAGCATCCACTAAAAGATTTGCTATATTTAGTTACCTTTTCGTTTTCAAAATGGAGTGCTTGGCAATGTTCACATGATGAATCCATTTTGCCAGAATAATGCTCAACAATATCATTAACATTTTGAGTTTGTAGTTGAGAACTATTAGGTCCATGTACTTGATTTATTGTATACTGAATATCAGTGTTGTAATTTAAACAATCATCAATTTTAGAAACAGAAGTAGTAAGTTGAGAGGTTTGATTCAGTAAACTTGATGATTCTTGACTTACAGAATGTGTTTGGATAGATTCATTTTCTTCTGTTGTCAATGATTTTTGTTGCTTTTCTTTTTGTCTAAGACGGTATCGACGTTGTGCTTCAACATTTTTCAACCTTTTTGTTTCTTGATATTCTTTCTCTTCTTCTACTGTTCTTTTTGATTTTTTGTGAGGTGTATTTGTTTTATCATAGTCTTCTGTTTCTGATGATGGTTCCTGCTGTCTAACTGAATCAGTTTGTGTTGAAACATTTCCTACTGTTAATAATGTTATTTCTTGATTTTCTTTTTGTTTAAGAACATATCGACGTTGAGCTTCAGCGTGTTTTAACCGCTTTGTTTCTCGGAATTGTTTTTCTTCATTTTCTGATCTTTGAACTTTTCTGCGAGGCATAATGACTATAGTATTTAGTTGATTTTTATTATTTGCTATGAGCCGTGACAAAAATAACTATCATAAAATAATATAGATACAAAGGTAATTATTATGATAAAGAATCCAACAAATTAAAAGAATTGAAGATTTAAATTGGCTTAATTTTTAAATAGTAATTATTGTTATTATATAATGTTGTTCAGCAATATTCATTTATATTCGGGTCGTGTTATCTATATGTCAGGGTCGATTATGGATCTATGATTTTCTTTGATTTGGTCTTAATAATTCAACTATTGAGTCAATATTCTTAAATTTGATGATTCAAAGGATCAATGAGTCAGAGTCAATATTCAGTTCAATCAAGGTAGGGATAGATAATATTTATTACTTATTTGGTTAAGGATATATGCATACAAATAATTACAGTACAATCAATACTTTTCAAAATTTGACACTGTAAATTTGCTGTTAATTCTTCATTGCTATTTTTTCCTGAAACAAAAAGATATTATGTATTATAATGTTTTATTTTGTTATATTTATTAATAATATTAATTAAAAATAAGAATTAGTTTTCAACAAATGTACTTAGTAATATTATTCTAAAAGTTTGTTTAAGTTTTAATATTTTAATATTTTAATTTCAATCTATTGGATTTAATGTAATTTAAATATCTAAGAGTTATCATATAACGCCTTTTATAGTAATTAAAATAAGTCAAATGCTTGGAATTTACGTGTTAAGATCTTACATGAAATCTTATGAGATTTGTTTGTTACATGAGATCACACATAAAATCTTACATATGAAGAAGATTCTGGTTTAAGAAATTTTGTGTGATTCTTATGTAGGATACAAATCTCATATAAGGTCTGATAAATAGTGCGACAAATTCAAAAAATATATTTTAATTACTGGAACATTTTCGTGCCGTTGTTAATGAAATGATTAAAACAATTAGGTCAAGTCATTACTACCAGTAGAATTGCTAAATTAATGCATAAATGAAAATCATTGAGGATTTTTTTTCTTAAAAATTACTAATTATTTTTTTAGCGAAAGTACATTTTTACTTATGTTATTCATAAATTTCAGATAAAAAGTAATTTCAAATACTGTTACATTTTTTGCAAGTTGAAAACGATTAATTACAATAAATTAATGAAATACCTATTTTTATTTTTTTAAGAAAATTTATAATTGTGATGCAAATGAAACTTTTCATTCTGTATAGTTATACAAAAATTGTATATAAATTTTGTTATTTCTTTAATTATTTATTTGAATACCATTATTTATTTAACTGCAATCATGCAATCAGTAATATCTGAAAATATTACTAAAAAACTCTTTTAACAAAAATCTGAATTGAGGTTAGATTAAGACTTACTTGGTAATTCTCACTCTAAGACTCGTGAAACATATGTTATAACATATAACATATTCAAGGAGAATGAATCCCTGTCAAATGTCGGTGTAGATGTACACGAAACTATCTTGATGCACTCAATTTTAAGTTTTTATGCCACTGTTTACAGATGTATGTATGATGTAACAATCATAACCATGTTTTTTCAAAAAGTCCTTAACATATATATTAGTGAAATTCGGCAAGTTGGCGAAACTATTGGAATATTGAATTCTTCTTATTAAATTGGCAATCCTTCCCAATTTAAATTCAATAGTTATTTGTTCAAGTTAATTTATTAAAATAAATTGTAAATAAAATTTTAAATTATAAAAAGTGAGAAATATATTGTTAAAAATAGTTATCTATGAAAAACGATATTCATATATGTTTGCTTGAAAAACCATGTAAATAAATTTCAATTAAATCTCGCGACAATTTATGTATTGAATTATTAAATTTATATATATGATGATAACAAAAAGCTACTGATAATAACAGAAGTGATTAATGAAGGTAATGAACATGGGAATAGAAGGATTAAATGGTTAATTTAATAAAATAACACAATTGTTTATTTTTGGAACATAATTTTGCCAGGAAAAATTAATTTAAGTTTTAAAAAAAGTGCCTACTTATATATAATGACATACATATATATATTATATATAATGATACCTAGAGTCACATTGTTACAATAAAATATTTGAGTAAAGACTATTTTTGCAAATACATCACAAAATTAAACATTAATATCTCATGCATAAACTATTTGCAAAAATTGTCAGCAATCACAACTGCAATGTTTTTAAATTAAACTTACGATCAAACTATACTTAATCAGTCAGTTTCACAATGATTAATCAGTCAGTTTTACAATGGTTAATCAGTCAGTTTCACAATGGTTAATCAGTCAGTTTCACAATGATATGTCAAAGTTAAATATCACTTGTTTTAACTATATAAGCCATTTTTGCAAATAAATCACAATCATATACTATTTGCGAAATAATGCCACAATCACAATATAGGCACAATGTAGGAATATACGAAGAAATTTATCATGTTAAAATTTCACTGGATCAAACTAACATAATTCTGAAAACACAATATAAAATAATCACTTAAAAGCCAATCATTTGAGATCCTGGAATGTAGTCTTTAGCAGGTGTGCAGTTCCTTAGTTTAATTTCGTCTTCTGAAACAAAACAAAACAAATTTACAATTTTTTACACTAACACTCAGTATATTATAAAGATATATATTTTAATAAATACAGATCAAATATTTGAATGATAACTCGTCTACCCTTTTTACAAACAGAGAAAGCTACTCACTTTTAAAGCATTTGCCACTTCATTAGTTTCTTCTATCGGCTTACGTTTTGGTGACTTGGTACATTTAATGAGCTCTTTAAAGGATTTTTTTTCCCCAGGAATTAAAACAATGTCCTTGATAGAAGCAATTTCTAAGAATATTTTCTCAACGCCATGTTTATCTGAAAAATCAACAGTATCAATTACATTTTTTCTGTATATTTATAATTGTTGTACATAGTTTTTATTTTCTTCTTTTATTTTACTTTACGTTTACAATTGAATAGTGCTAATTTTTATATTATTATTTAATATCATATTCTCATTTATTTTAATTTATGATAAAAACAATTGATAAGATCACATATATCTCTATAGTAAAAATAAACTTACCAGTTTCTGCTTTAGCGATTCCTTTTAATTGCAATGTGTGACCAATAGCGAACTCATCATTATGAGAATATTGACCAACCCGAATTTCCAACTTATAACCACTGGCGCAAACAGCAGCACACCCAAAAGATGCCAGTGATTTTTGCATGATGAGCTGAAAGGGTGACTTCAAAGTGGCTTTGAAAACTGGAAAATTGATTGAAGGAACGATTACATTTATCATATATTTTCTCGACTTTCAATAAATAGAAATTTAAATTTTTTTACTTGTTTAATATTTGTTGAATTGATTATTTGTTGTTTGTGTAATATTTGAATACATTTTATTTTAACGTTGTTTCAATATAATTTATTTATTTTTAAAGTCTATTAATTGTTATTTTAGCAGAAATAAATACACAGTTGCTTTTAAAATAATGTTACTCGCCTACGAGATTGTCAATCCATTGGTCAATGTCAGTCATTTCAATCTCCGCTGGGTCCACTTTAATAGGCGAAGGCATTGTGGGTTTGTCATCAAGTACATCGATGACAGTGCTATTTTTCATTGTCAGTTCAAATTGAACATTGCCTCGATTAAACATCGGGTTCGCTGGGACTGCCCATGCCCCATTGATATGGACAACCTATACAGAAGAAAAGAAAATTTAATAACGTTGTAACAATAAATATAATTAAAATGTTCATAATAACAAATAATGTTTGAATACAATTTACCTGGCCAGCTTTAATTTTTGGTTCGACTTTGGAAATATCTGCATCCCACGCAGCACATTGGATTTGCTTTTTTCCATTATTTGTTAAAAAAAACTTGAAAACTTTATAGGTCTTAATTGACCCTACTGTGGCTGTTGCATTCACAGAAGACACATAACCTACAATTTCTCTGAAAATTTAAATAAAATTTGTTATATGCATAAACAATATATTTTTCTTAATATTAGTTAGTACAAATTATAAATTAAATGACGTACAATTGAATGACTTTAGATAAATTCAAAGGACAACAAAGAAATTGAAAAATTGAGGTTATTTTAATATTTCAATCTTGAATATCTGACAAAAAATAACTTACACATTTCTATCTCCGACTTGGATTACGTCGATGTCTGCATCGGGCGATAAATATTCCATGATTTTTTTTTTCACAGAAAAACGCAATGAAATTAACACAATGTTCGTACGTTCGTGGTCAGAATAGAAAAGACTGGAAAAGACGTTGGCTTTCGTATTTCTAATAGCAGTGCTTTCTCATTGGTTTATTGTAAGTGGTAGCATTTTCAAACCTAGTGAATTTAGTTTAGTGAAAAATTTTCAGTTTAAGTTTTAAAACACAACACAATAAGAGAGATACAAACATGAGTTTCAGAACGCCATTATATAAGAAAAAGATAGAGACGTGAGTTTCGAAACACTGTTCTTTATGTTTATTTGTCACGTGTAACCATAAAGATGCGTACATAGGCTCTGTTCTATAATTTACTGGCAGTACTGAAATAATGTGATAGACATATAAATGTAAGTATGCAAAACAGAGACAAAATTACTGCCAGTAAATTCTAGAACAGGGCATAGCCTTTAGCGCCCTTTTTAAACACTGACTGAAATGAGTGCGCGCGCATTTCTGATCACATCATATGATGATAACGAACTGCCAACTTCAGTGAGTGCTTTGCTTTTTATGAAAGGATTTCTATCTTCTTTTGGCTCGTTGTTGCTATGTGTGCGTGAATTTTGTACAGGTAATCCCTGGTAAAAATGAGTGAATGACTGAAACATGTACCTGGCTTGGCAACCACGCTACCAAAACTGGCCCCATACAGAAATACATTTTCAGCGCAGTGTGGAAATGTAACGCCGGGCAATACTTTGGCCCCGATCAGAAATTACATATATGTATTAAGTACCATAGTCAGGCCCGCTCAGGGCCCAGTAAAATAATATATATGATTTGGCTTAAATTAATTAATACTATTTGGCCCCGATAAGGATGTCGCATTCATCGCCACATTTGTGGACCTAATGAAAAATGCCAAACCTAGCCCAGGTCAGCTCGCCTGGTTGAAACCAATATTTGAAAAAAATATTTAAATAATTATTTAGAGCAAGTATTAAATAATTTTTTATGTAGTCGCCAATTAATTTTTCCTAACACGTGTAAGCAAAATGGCGTTTTG
>JABFPD010000722.1:0-10330 GCA_022817545.1 Cremastobaeus sp. ZL-2020 | reverse complement strand
CAACTTTTTTTTAATAATGTGCCTAATGCAAAAAAAAGGTCGCCAAGAGGCGAACTATAATATAACGGGCTTTTAAAACAAACACAAAAAAATTATTGTTGACCTCCTTTCTTGGCCAAACTATCGGCTATTCTGTTCTCAAAACTGTCGGAATGACCCTTAACCTTACGCCATTCCACCTTTTTAAAAGTCTTCAGTACTTCTGTCAATTCCATAAATTCGCGTTTATGTACGACCTCTTTACCCGATGCGTTTCTCCAGTTTCGTTTTTCCCACTCAGGCAGATACTCGGTCATACTTTTTATCACAAAATCCGAATCGGTATGTATTCGTATTCGAGTTTGTTTGGCTTCAAAAACCGCTCTGGCTGCAGCCAGCACAGCCAAAATTTCCGCGCGATTGTTTGTACAACGAGTGCGCAAGGGACGGGAGATGTTGGCTGGGCAATTCGGCCCGAAATAGACACCGATTCCAGCTTTAGCTGTACCACAGCCGTTACGTGAGCATGAACCATCAGTCCATACGTTAATAAAACCATCCCCATCGACGAGTTTTTCGAGTGTTCCGGTCACGTCCGCCTCAGGAGGTAAATACGGTTTTAACTGAGAAACATCGGCTTTCACACGTTTCTTGGAAACCTCATCTTCGACTTCATATAAATTCGATGACAGAACGGTGACGACACGGTAGGGGCCAATCCATTCATGCGCTAATTTAGCAGCGAATTTTTGAACTGCGGATGACAACACGTGGTTGCGCACCCAGACGGAATCGCCGACGTGATATTGTTTCGGTCTATGGCGTGAGTTATAATACTGACTCTGACGTAAATTAGCATCAGCTATATTTTGCGAGATGACTACTCGGAAGTCCTCGATACGTTCCATTCGTTCTTTCCACGCCTTCGGGTCCAAAGACGCTGTGGTGTCTTGTTGTTCAATTTCGTCACGCGTACAAGCAGTAGGTCGTGGATCGCGCCCGAAGTTAAGAAACACCGGACTGCATTTCAGTGAGGCATGATAAGCCGTGTTGTACGCGAACCTAAATTCTGGAATAAAAACATCCCACTCACGATGGTCACTCTGAATGAACGCCTTAATCATATATTTGACAACTCGGTTTACCCTCTCCGTAGGATTAGACTGGGGATGGTAAGGCGGGGTAGTTTGGTGAAATGTACCTGCCGAACGCGTTAGCTCTCGAATGTCTACATTTCGAAATTCAGTGCCATTGTCGGTGATAAGAACGCGAGGTGCGCCCCATCTATTGAATATTACGGCACGTAATACGGTTGCAATCTTTTTCCCTTTTGCTTGTCGAATGGGAATGCATTCGATCCATTTCGAGAAAGAATCTTGTATAACTAACAAGTAGCAATTACCGTCTTTGCTCCGAGGGAACGGACCCATAATATCGGCAGAGACACATGACCAAGGAGGCGAGATAGTATGATGGCGTAAAAGTCCCGGGGGGCTTGATTGTTCAACTTTGTTTCGCTGACATTGTTCACAATGCTGTACATAACTCGTCGCGTCTTTTACTATTCCTGGCCAGTAATAACGTTCGCGAACGCGATGTATAGTTTTTTCGATACCCAGATGCCCTGCTTGTGGAACATCGTGACATTCTCGCAAAATGGCAGGTTGATACCGTTTCGGGACGACTAATTTCCACGAGTATTGACAATCTAACAAGGATTCGATTATCGGCGTCGGAATATTCACGTACAAACGCGATTGCTCAATTTTCCAATCCGGGTTAGACAATGGGTTCGAAGTGACGTCGGAAAATCGGCGAGTGTGCCAGCGGTCTTGGGGATCTGACCAGTCGAGATTCGCTACCGCGCAAACCATTTCGTCGGGATCGTGTGCTCGCGCGAGCGCGTCACTAACTCGACCAGATATGATTTTTCGATTCTGAACGTCGAACGACTGTCCTTGCAATTTTATTATCCATCGGGCAAGGCGATTAGTGGGTTCTTTCAAACCAAAAAGCCAACGTAGACTACTCGCATCGGTTATTAAAGTGAAATGATTATTTTCCAAGTAGGGTCGGAACTTTGACAACGTCCAGACGACTGACAAACATTCGCGCTCCGTTTGTGAATAGCGTCGCTCACATTCGGTCAGAGTTTTACTAGCGTAACAGATAATGTCTTCTTTATCTCCCGACTTTTGACTCAGCACGGCAGCTAGGCCAGTGGCGCTGGCGCTCGTGGACACGATAAATGGCAAAGTGAAATTAGGCGGAGTTAAAGTTACTGCCGACAACAATAAATGTTTAATGCGCGTGAATGTTTCTTGTTGATGCGCGGACCAGACCCACGATTGTTCTTTACGTAACAATCGAGTGAGAGGCTCTACTTCCGTAGCTAAATTAGGAATGAATCTGCGGTACCAACTTATCATGCCCAAAAATCGTTTCAACTGTTTCACCGTAGTTGGTGCCGGATATTTCACCACGGGGGCCGATTTCTCAGGGTCAACATGAAGACCAGTCTCGTCTACTACGTAACCTAAGTATCGAACACTTGAACAGCAAAAATTGCTCTTCTCAACGTTGAGTGTTAACTTGGCTTCTCGAAGCTTACTCAGTACAGCTCGCAGTTGTTTCAGGTGTTCCTCAAATGAGTTCGTAACGACGATGACGTCATCTAGATAAACAAACGCGAAGGGAGCCATTTCTGGTCCGATGATTTGGTCCATTAGGCGTTGGAATGTCGCGGGCGCGCCGGTCAAGCCGTACGGCATACGACAAAATTGATAAAATCCCTTTCCGGGCACAGCGAACGCGGTGATCTCGCGACTTCCTTCACTTAAGGCGACTTGATAATACGCCTGGCTCAAATCAAGCGTGGATATATATCGAGCCTCGCGTAGTTTGTCAAAAATACTGTCTAATGGAGGGAGTGGATAAGCATCACGTTTTGTTACGCGATTAACTTCGCGGAAGTCAAGACAAAAGCGGTAACTTCCATTCGATTTATGAATCATCACAATTGGTGTCGACCAGGGACTCACCGACGGTTCGATTATATCAGCTGCAAGCATTTTGTCCACTTCCTTACATATAGCGTTGTACACCGGCGGGGAGACGCGCCGAAACTTTTGGCGAATTGGTGGGTGGCCTTCAATTTCGATATGATGAGTCGTTAATGGCCTTACGGGCAACTGTTCAGGGGTAGATTGAATTTCTCGTTTCAAAAGGTTATCAACTTGTTCATGCTGTTTCGCAGAAAATGTAACCAGGCCGCAGCAAACCAGCGTAGCAGCCTCGTACTCAAGTTCCTCAAACTTGTGTACGTGTGCTGGATTTTCAACAAAGCACCACCCTGGCGTCACGAAATCAACTTGTACTCGGAAAATTTCAAGAAAATCTAAGCCAAATATGCAAGGAAATGGAGATGAAGGTAACGAGCGCGCAGTAACCACAGCTTCGTGACCTTCCAATTGAAATGGCACGTCGATTTCCTCGTCGCAAATCTCGACCTGACTATTTGCAATTCGCACGCGGGCCGCCGACGGGCGTGTATCGAGTTTAAGTTCTTTAGCAAGTGATAGTCCCAATGGGCCAAGAAAGGTGCCGGTTGCTCCTGAGTCAACCAAGCCAAGTATGAAATTATCGGCCATTTTTACCTTTATAATTAAAGGATGGTGACGTGACGAAAACGAGGTAGCAAGTATTTCTACGGGCTGAGTGTCGACTTGCATGTCGGAACTTAGAGACGCCGTTGCTCTCACTGACGCCCCTCTTTTCCGTTTCCCGAACACCTTGAGCAGTTTCTTTTAGTAATTTCAGGTTTCCCACAACCATAGCAGAACATTTTCCGAGGCTCGGAACACGCGGGATACGTGTGACCAGAATGACGACAATTCCAACAAATCAGATTAGGTGAAGTGGGCGTTTGAGTAGTGTCTTCACCTCTGGGCCGCGTTGAAGAGTTATTTGATTGAGATGGAGCACCGTTACTACGCGACTTGTTTACAGTCGACCGATTTTTGTCAGACTCCGTTTTGACAGCCAATAGTTCATCTTCTACATTTATCTCATGTAGGATCGGCAGTTCGGTTACTGCGGGATTCGCTTGGTTTTTTATTATTTTGCGCGTGCGAGGGTCTCGATAGGCTAAATCAGCGAATAAGGATCGTTCAGGAGTTGGCGGTGGTTGGTACATCCTAGCGGCTAGGCAAACACGTTCGCGGCTAACGGCAGCCGCTTCGAGTTCATCCATCGTCCGTAAATAATCCACGTTGATAGCCATTTGAAGGCGCGGAAGCATATTTCGATACGCGCAAGACAGACGCTCCATTTCTGACCAACGTGGTTGGGCTCGATTCATAAGACCGCGGATGCATGTCAGGTAATCTGCGACCGGCTCATATTCTCCCTGCGTTCGTCGCAAAACTTCCAATCGCAACAGGTGTTGATAATCGCTTTTCAGAAACCGTGCCCAAAACGCACGGACGAAGTCATCGAACGTAACCCACTCAGGGCGTCGGTCACGAAACCATTCCAAAGCCAATCCCGAAATAAAAAACGGAATGCTAGCCAGCATGCTATCTTCCGCTAATGGCATGATTTGTCGACCTTCTTCTAGCCTCAAAAGAAACGCCTCTGTGTCTTCTTTCCCCGAAAATTTAAGGTTCCACCTTCGCATTATGTCGTATGTCGTAGTAACATTCGTGACGCGGGGATTAGCGACTTGTGATTGCGCGCGATATTCAGGATGAGCATTAGAATCTGCGCGGCGGTCCGATGTTTCTGCGAGAAAGGAAACACGCGGATCGGGGTAAGTGCGTACATGTGGCGTTTGATACGCCGAGACAGGGTGGTCGTTTCTCGGTGGGTTATATTGAGGAACTGTATAACCGTAATCCGCCCGCAGAGGATGACTTAAAGGCATGGTTGCTGATAATGGCCAGGCACTTGGACGAACTGGTTGATAAATTGACGTATTTGTCACGGCGTTCAATTCTTGTTGTAAGTCATGCATTGCAAACGGGTGACGGTCCGTGGTGGAAGCTAGATTAACAGAATAATCGGGTTGTACGTAAGAATTCGGTGGCCTCGAATATTCGCATTGTGACCGCGCTGGGCCGAAAGGTAGGTTCAGGTTCGAGGCACGTGATTGATCAAGGTAATTCGGGTTTGCGGACGTGGGGCGCCGCGATGCCTCTTGTCCTGCCGCAAGCGTGTCAGTATAACGTGTACCCACTGGGGCCGTCGCAACAGACGCGGAAATAGCTGTTTCGCTTATGTCGGATGGTCCATAATGAAAAAGTCGCTTCGGTCTCGCGTCTTTCCTTGGTAAGGGGGTTGGCAAACGAGAATAAGTAGTAGTTTCCGAAGCAGCAGTATCTGGCGGAAGCAGAGCAGGCGCAAACGACAGTGGTGCGTTAGTATGCACTGGCGCGGATCTAGTCAAAACTGTGTTGGGTGTTGTAACAACCGCAGACGTTACCGGCGTAAGCAAAACATGGCTCGACCCTGTAACCGGCTCGTTAGGTAATAGCGAAGTGGACGGGTTGCTGACCTGTACCTTAGAAAGATTGGTAACCTCCGGGTTGGAGATCGGCATAAACAAACCGGCGGTAGACATCGCTGGGGTTGGGCCCAGGTGAGGTGTAAAACCAACTGGAGGCGAGACGTGTCCTGCCTCAGGCAAACCTCCAATTGAGGATGTGTCACTTTGCTGCTCGATATCGCTCAACGGTCGCACTCCTTCGAGGCAAGCGCGAATAAGTCGAACTCGCCTAACATGCATAATACCTTGTTGAGGTAGGCCCCGATCACGCAGTTCGCGGTTTAATGCGTCATTAGACAAGGACGTCACCCACTCGGCTATCTGACTTTCCAACATGGCCGATGTACACGAACGTCACCGAAATATTATCCAAATATTTATCGATACGAAACTTACAATATCACGATGTAACAATATATTACCTCCTCGGTGCAAAAAGCGACTAGTCTTAAATATCTTAGCCCATAAATCAATTCGGATAATTCAAAAAAAAAGACAGTAAGAAATTTCGCTAATCAGAATTTATTTTTTTTGTAACTGAGAACAATCAGCAAACTATCTAATTTCGTTACGGTGAAATTAGGTTATTAACAGCCCGAACAAAAAATGACCAGAGTAAAGAAACAAAAATTTTTGATCAAAAATTAAACTCAGTCAAGGTTGTTTTAGTCGATCGAATTGTCTTCTGATAAGAGCCAAACATATGCACGATAAAATGAGTCACAGCATTTTCTATTTTCTCGAGTTCGACTCGTGATGTAAACAAAGCGACTCAAAATAAAGCTCGAAAACGAGAATTTAATAAACTGGAATATTTTTCAACGAAAATGAATTTGTTTTTTTTTTCAATAAATCAATGTAACGGACTCGCAAATATGGTTTTATTGTTGTTGTTTTAATGTTATTTTAAAATTTGCGTTCAATAAAAAATTAGTTCATAAACTAATCCACGTAATTATACTAGAGTGAAAAGTTTTTACGTTACAACTATTAATTAAAGCGATACAAGATCCTGGCAGGATCGCCAATGTAACGTTTGTTAGGCCTTAAAAGGCCCCCGCAAACGCCCCTTCGCCACTCGGGAAAAGTAAATAGAAAAAATCAGACAGTGGTTCAGGATCGCCAGCCACCAATAATAGTGACAAAATAAAGTACATTAATGACTATGATTTCCGAATGAAGCGGCACAAAGTGAAGTTAAACCCAAAGGGATCAAACTTGGTCAGAAAACTCCAAAGAATCTTGTAGATTGCGTAGTAGTCAACGAAACGATTAGACAATGTACAGGTGTAATTAAGGTACACAAGAATAGTATAAAAAAATCAAATTACTTAATTTATTATTATTATCTTAGTAAAAAAATCACATATCGTTACAATATTCAAGCGAAAGTAATAGTCATAGAAACGTGAAAATAATACAAGGTCGTTACGAGTGATATTTCTTGAGTTTTATTCTATCACAAATATATTTCAGGTCCTCTGAGATAAGGACGTCACGCTTACAATAATGCTGTTTCCAGACATCCATCCCGCGCGTTGTGAGGGAATCTCGTGACAGATTAAAATACGCCGAAGGTTGACAAAAGAGACTCAACCTGAACGGCCAGATATATCTGAATACAAGTAACAATGCTTACTCTGGTACTTGATTTCCAGAGTGAATCGGAAGGCGGCCAAAACGGATGTTTATTTTCAGCAAACGAAGCGGTGTCTGATAGAATGGAAGACGATTCCCAGGAGGTACGTCACGTGGTGGCGCTCATCAGCTAGCACATTGGGTCCATGCATACTCAGGCGAGTTTTCAGCAAGGGCGAGCAGATAAGGTAACGTATGGGTGAGACGTTCGACATACACATGTAGAGTGATGGTCACGAGAACGACCGCATCCATAAACATCCGTCTTGAGAAAGGTATCTGCCGATGTTCGTCCAGAACTCCGAAGAAAACCTTTCATCTCTCACGCCTCATTTCAAACGGTACTTAAAACCTAAAAGCAAATAATAATCCTCTAAAAAAAAAGAAAACGTTCAATGGTATCAGCGTTCTTTTAAAATACAATCATTCGAATGTCAACAAAAAAGAATATGAAAAATTACTCGGCTTCTTGACAACTTGAGAACCTGGCAAAATAAACAGCACTGGAAAAATCAATGATAAAAAATTTAACGTGACGACAAACGTAACGTTACAATATTGATAATATATTGTCAATATATGGTTTTTTCAGTATATTATATTGCTAGTATATGTGTAACCGATCCGGGCCAAACTCATGTTTATACGACCCCATGTAGAAAGTGAATGCATTAAATAAAATTATCGTGGGGGAGTTAATAAGGTGGTAATTTTTTCTAATTCCCTGTCCTTGTTTTCCCGTGAATTAGAGTGAACTCGCGCGATGAAGTTAATTTTTGTAACTTCACTACAAAAAGAAGTGTCTCAATTTGAGACACTTTTGTCATTTTGAAACATTTATTGTGTCTCAAATTTAAAAACGAGACAGAAAAAATGTCTCAAAATGACAAAAGCGTCTCAAAGTGAGACACTTCTTTTTGCAGTGTTCTCTTAGATATATATATCTATAAAAAAATGTGTATTCAAAGTCGATGTAATCGCGTTGTCTCTTTTCCGTCATTAGAAATGTAATTAATTTGATACAAGAGATAAGAATAGAGTATTCTAGAAATGCGTTTTATTTTAGTTCGCGCAACATTGTCTGAATTCATGCTAACTTAGAGAATGACGGAGAACAAAGATAGTTTTCGGAATAATGTTTTCTGCAAAATGGATTAAATCTGCTTAGCTCGACATCTCGATTCGATAGTGTGATTCTATAGGAACTTAAAGTAGTTCGGTCGTTTGCAATACTCTAGTAAAAACAACAGCCATTAAAATGAAAATAAACTTTACCTTCAAATTTTAAAATCAATTTTTAAATATATATTTATTTTCTCTGGAATTAATTAGATTATTTTGTCTAGTTGTTACAATTAAAAACGTTGATTATTTGTTCTTATTAATATTGTACTTGACAAAATTTGACACTAATATGGTCGTTGTTTACCTAAAAGTCTTGCACTATTTATTTATTTATTTATTTAAACACATTGCGCCTCGGACGAGTCCGTATGGCTGATTACAAGAAAGGAAGATATAAATTACAAATTGGAAAATAAATTACATAGATAAGCATATAGAAAAGCATAAAGGAAAATTAAGCATAGTAAGATAATGGATTGACATAACGAAGAATACCAGAAATAAATATATCAAATATATAAAGGTAAAGGTAAAAAGGTAAGAAAGACAAGAAGGATAAGATAAAATTCTCTGTCAACAATTCATCATCTACTCATTATCTACTCATTGGAGGCTGATTGTAAAGCGAGTAGCTAGCGAAAAAGTCTCCTTTTAAAGATATCTATAGATATCTCAGAAAAAAATTTTATTTGCTTTAATTAAATCGATTTAATTGAAATAAGTTTAATTGAATCAAATAATAATTTACTTGAATTAAATAAATTTTTACTTGTTTCAACAATATTTTATTTATTTGAAAAAATTAAATTTGATTGTATATGAAAATCAATGAAATAATTATTGAATCAATTAAAAAATTTTGAAACTATAAATTTTAAATTCCTCTTATTATTAAATAGTATTTAATTAATTAATAGTATATAAATATCTACATATATTTTCCCTGAAAAAGGTGTAGTTTAGAGTTAATATTTGAACCACGGCCTTACTTTGAGCCCATTGTGTATTTGGCTCATCACGTCTGTGTCACGACCACCGAACGTGCATCAAGCAACAACGTGTTTTCTTATCTAGTTTGAAAGTGCTACATTTTCAAAATATATAGAATTTAATTTGTCAAATCGCTGTTACGAAATAAGAAAAAGTTCACACAACAACAAATGAGTAGTTATTTTTCTAGTTCAAATTTGAATGTAAACACGATTTTTTAAGTAATGTAATAACTTTAATTAAAATGATTACATATTTAATAGAAATAATTAAATTATTAAATTTATTATTATCTATTTGTTTAAGAAATTGCAATTAATCAAAATAATTAAACGTTTAATGGAAACAAATGAATTATTTTAATTATATCTATTAAATAATTCATTTGAAATAATGATAGGCGTTTCAATTAAATACTTTCAATAGAATCAAATATAATTTCATAGGCTCGCATACAATGTACAATATTTAATTGAATCTATTCAAATTTGGTTAAAACAATTAAATTTTTTCTCTGAGTATACTATAGGGACTTCCGTGAGTTTGACTTGAATTCAGGAAAACTCACGAAATAAAACAAAATTATAATGGAAAGTGTTGAGAAATAGTGAAAAAATTAAACTATTATCAACATGTTGTAATAAACATTTTCATCGATGCTACAAAGAGAAAGTTTCAAGGAATACTTTCGAGTAAAAAAGGCATATTTTGAAAAATTGGTCATTTTTAGCTGGATGCAGTCTCCTTAAAAGCTCCGAAGTTATATTAAATTGATTTGGAGAATTGGTTTTTTGATATAGCCACTGGAAAATATAGTCACAACTCGTAGTTTTTCCGAGTTGAAAAACCGAGGCACTTTTGTTAATTCCTTCGCTGGCAACTTTTTAGTTGCAGCGAAAACGCCGTTTTACATACTAAGTGCCTGTTCAGGGACGAAAACAAAAATGCACTCGCAACTTTTTCCGAGAGCGTCGCGTTCTGCAAGTTTCCTTCCGAATAAATTATATTTGTTATTGTCGCATTTTCTCGATTCCATGTTCCTCCAAGCCTCGG
>JABFPD010000721.1:0-10332 GCA_022817545.1 Cremastobaeus sp. ZL-2020 | reverse complement strand
ATTTTCACTTTATATGTTGAAGTTTGATTTTCAACTTATATACTTATGTTTTTTCCAGGTGAATCAGCTTTACAAACAGAAGTATATTGAAGCAAACTGTCATCCTTTCAAAATTACTTTGATCCCATTGCTGCAACTTCCACCATGGGTAGTGTTATCGATATCGATTAGGAAATTCTGTGCAATGGTTCCAAGCTTCTCTATGTGTATGGCAATTCTGATTTTCAATTTAATTCAGTAACCACTTTTGATGTAATACCATCATTCCTCAAAATATTGCTTTCAGAATGTTTTTTCAATGAAAGATATTCTTTTTCAATATGTAATTCCCTAAAAAATCAAAAAGCTGGATAAATGGAAGTCTAACTCAGTTCATCTAGTCTAAGGGAATAAATATTAGTGAAAGTTCATAATTTATATTTAATTTTTGATGAAACTAATAATACTTCTTGAAAATTAAGATATCTTTCCACTTGTTACAAAGTAAATATTTCATAACAGAAAATGCATATTAGATTTATTTTTGCTGTTATATAGCATGGGTTGAAACTCATAACGAGCTGCTTACCGGAGGTTTTGGATGGATAACAAATCTGACTGTACCAGATCAATATTTGATTCTTCCGATTTCGTTAGTGATAATAAATCTTGCTACTTGCGAGGTATGAACATTTTATTTTACAAAGTCTAGAACAAGATATAATATTTCTTTTGCAAGTTTCAAATGCAAGCAATTTAAATTTTTCTTGTGATAAATTCCAATTCATTCCAACCTGAATGAGACTTTATTTGATCAAGTGGTAAGTAATTTTACACCATGAATAATAATGATTTAAATTCTTTTTCAGGTAGCTCATTATATCAAACCAAAAGACATCAGAGAGAAACTTTTGATGAAAATTATGCATAATGGTTTTCGAATACTTGGAGTGGGAATGGGAGTCATTTCTTGTTATGTTCCTGCAGTAAATGAACTTTTTTTATAATTCAATTACAATGAAAGTTCTTGTTTGTGTTTGTGTGTTTATAAAAACTTACCAACAGTTGTTTTACTGCACAAGGAGAAACTTTGCTGCACACTCACGATATTGGTTTGCTACCAATATACAAAAATACACAGATTTCTCTTTGTGCAATAGCACATACACAAATTTGTTGATGACAAATGCTATTTGTATTTTATTGTCGAAATATCCAGTCAATTCTGGAATTGACTGGATATTTGACTAATCCAGTGATACATCATTCAATTTTTTACAAATACTATTTGATCAATATAAACCTGACAAATAAAAATGTAATTCAGATAATGCTCTTTTTTCAGGCTGTGGCTTTATTTTGGACAACTACCAGCGGACTAACTTTAACGCAGATATTTGTGACAGAATCCACAAAGTTCAAACAATTGCTAGCTCTTCCATCACAAAAAACAATAGCTGAACCATCAGTAACCAAACTGATCTTACCAAACAAAGCAACAAAATACAATACTGTAAATGACAGATTAGCTCATTTAAAGCATTTGAGGAATAAAGTGGCGCAAAAGTGAAATGGAACAGTTATTTACTAAACCAAATTACCAACTTTTTTATATGTTGACAACTTAACTGTTCAAATAGTTTGATTGAAAATTTATAAAGCCTGTATTATTTTATTTTTATGACATGCAGAAATATTTCAAATTTAATACACCTTTATTAATATACAGTTCAATTCTTCAAATTCTCTGTCAAAGTTAACTATTGTTTTCAAACACGTAATAATTGACTAGATATACTTTTAATATAAACGATGAATATAATTTCTGTTTCTTGATTGAATTTTCAGTCAAATGATAACTTACGTTTTTTAATGCATTTAATCGCACTAAAAAAGCTTTTAGCGTTGAAGACTTGCTCCTTTAATTTTTATTCAATTTTGATTGTTACAAGTTTTAAGCTGTATAAATAACATTTTTTTCTGACACTGTTGTAAGTTATAATGAATAAAATTTGTATCAGATTTGAAAATGTGGTTTTCTTTTTCAAAATAAATTACTCATTTATCTAGTTGGTAATTAACGTTCAATGATAGACAAAAACATTGTATTTATGATCACCAATGTAACAGTAATTTCTGCCTTGTATTATGAAAATATATAATTTAGTATTAAATCTTTGCTTACAGTTAGTTTTTGCAATGCAAAACAATGAATAAATAAAAGAATGCAAGATTTATCGTGCAAGCGAAACACTGTAGTATTTGATATATAAAAAATTGATGTCATACACATATGTGCGGCACATGCAGTATTTTCATTCTCTATGAATCATTCTATTGAGATAAAGTTCTTCTTAACTGTCGAACAGCATGATGAATGAAAAGTTTCGTTTCACTATTCGATAATACGTTTCATGAATGATTTGTGTGTAAAACTCCATTATCATATATGTGAATGTGAATGATGAGATTTGTTGCGATATATTTATATTGGAAGATAAAATCCGTTTTACAAACTGAAGCAATTTTGACATTATTTTCATTTTAATAACAGAATATAATTTCGTTAATCACACTGCGTTCCAGTTGATTTCAAATTCATTAATTATTTTTATATCATTTATTTATTTTAATTTTTCTATATAATTTGATACGGAATTCAATCAGAAACGTAATTTCAAATTAAATAATTTATATTAAATTATATTAGTAGATTGCAGTTGATCGAGAACTTTAGATTAATTATTACAATTATTTTAAATTATACGTTCGTTGAATTATTCAATGACAAAGTCATGTATTGATGGGTGAGAAATAAAATTATAATCTTATTTAATGATTTATAAATCATTTGGTTTTATAATGTGCACGGTTTTACTAAACAAAATTTATTAGCTACAAATAATTAAAAGGTCTCTCTGATTAAATATAAAAGAAAATCAATTTAAACATTCATTATGTCAATAAATTATCAAACATTATGAAAAATAATTAAATCCTTCAATTCAGAAGCAATAAATAAAAATTAAATTATCGAAATAATTATAAACTAAACAAATTATATTTTGTGTTGCGGTGCTTTTAAAATTTTTGCTGTGTCGATTGAAATGTTGAGACAAGAACACAGTTTTTGACGTTTTTTTAGTGTAGAACATTTATAGGGTTGAATCAGATTTTCATTTGAACCATTCAACTCTCATGAGAAAAAGTTAAAAACAGTCAGATTGAGATAAGCGAATTCCATTCACACTAAGTGGATTCCACTAGGTCTAAAGAGAAATCAACTTCTTGCAAGTGAAATATGATTGTTTTAATTTGATTGCTTTAACTTTTAACTCCTCAATGTATATCACACTATTTAATACATTCTCCGTTGGCCAATTTTCAAAAAGTTCTTTTTCAATATCAGAGTAATTTTTTTATTTGGGGTATACCACATGTTTGCCGCATTTTTGAAAAAAACAAAACATTTTTTCACTGAAATCGCTATTATTAAAACGTATTTACGAATTTTTAACAGACAAAACAATTTTTTTCAATTGCAAACTTATTTTTGGCTGAGCGGGCCAATATTCATTTTTTATCGTCTTTCTGAAGAAGCATTAAAAAAATCTTCGATAATATTTGCGTTTGAAAACATTGAGTTTCAACATTAATTATATCTGGGAACTAATTGAATAAAATTACAACTTAAAGTTCATTACCATGAAACTAATTTTTAATTTAGTTATAAGAGCAAATGTTGTAATGGCAATTTTCAGACAATTTCTGAACTTTGTTCTTTTTTTTTAACTTTCATAGGTGTAAAAAGCATTTTATTGATATCTGGATAATACGATGGTAAGTAATGAAAATAATTTGCAAAGCGTTAATGATGAGGTTTTTGCGTCTTGTAGTGAATATTTATTTTTATAATGGTTCTTTATTGACTTAAGATAAAGTGAAAACTGTTGACAAAAATTTCGTATAAAAGATAACGATCCTCACAGATGGTAGTACAAATCTACGAAAAAAAATCGCAATGTACTTCCTTCAAAGACTTTTCTACGTTACATTGTTTTTAGCAGGTGTCGTGTTTCACTTGTCCCTTGTGAGTAACTTTTTACGTGATACATCTCTTATGTCATAAAATGTCTTTATTGTTTCTTTGTAATAAAAGTATAAGATCAAATTTGAAGAAAGCTAAAATATATATATATATGTGTGTGTGTGTGTGTGTGTGTGTGTGTGTATATATATATGAAACCAAACATACTCGCGTTGAAATACAATTAAAGAGTGTCTTTCATTTAGCTGCAATTATATTTGAATAATTGTTTCGTGTAAATTCCAATGACATTCGCACTACTAAATAAACAATGGATAAAGGATTAACAAAGGTATTCAGCATGAATGTAGAATAACCACTATAAATCAATAAGTCTGCGCAGCAATTATACTCTTTTAGAATTGTTATATTGTTTTGAATTTATATTATTATTAAAATATTGGCAATTATAACAGTGAATAACCGATTTTGATTGTAATAATTTGTCGTAGCTGTAATTATTGAGAGAGATTTTCCATTATACTTATTTAGATTTCAACAAATTGGATTCTTGAATTTTAATTGAAGGGCCGATAATTACCGCGAACAAAAACTGCAAATTTCATGGTAGGACGATACTAAACTAAAAAAAAAACTAGTCATGCATAAATAAAATTGAGCATTTTTTTCAAGTATGAGCTGACGTCTCTATATCACAGAAACTCGATTCTTAGGCATTTTATTATTTACAATATTAAGACAAAAACCTAAAGGAAAAAAGTCATATTAAATCTAATGTTGCGTTTCAAAAGAGGCTAACGGTGTTTTGATATGTAAGAATATAGTTTTAATTGCAACCAATGTTTTCATAGTAGTGTGTGAGGATTCAGACATTCTTTCAGCACGCAAGCAGTTGCGCTATCTGTCGTTATTTTTTACCTCTTTTTCTTTTCGATTTTTTATGGCATTCTCAAATAGGAACAGTACATTTTAATTCCACATGGGAATAAATTAAAAATTCCGTAGAAATTTCCTGTGCTCAGTACAGGAAAAGAATTCCTGTGTGTGCCACAGGACAATGATGTATTACACACCAGAATGGAAAAACTGATATAAACACAGAAAACTTGATATATAAGCTTTAATAATTAATGTAAGTAGCAGAGACGAGTTTTACGTGCGTATAACAGATTTACCATTCTTGTGGATGTTACTTGATTTTCCTGTGGCACAGGAAAAGCAACACAGAAATGCTTTTCCTATGCTCAGCACAGGAACCTTTTTTTTCATGCATCAATTTGAGATTCTATTGAAAGCGAAATTGATACATATTAGTGCAGACTTTAAAGACATTATTATATAGTCACATTTATTTCTGACAATATCATATCAAGAATGTGTTCGCAAATTGCAAGAAAAAATGATAATTTTTCATGATGACATGGACAATTATTTAAAAAAACGAACACTGATTCGTGAATTTTACACTGTATAAAAATTTCTGATTCATTATTAAAATCCAATATTCTTGAAATAGTCAGGTAAAATTAAATCTATATCCAGTAATGTAAAATATTTCGGTAAAGCTTAATATGACGATCCTTCGAGTCATTTGAATATTTTTATAGTAACCGGATATATTTTTGTGTATTTGTAGCGCGAATAAATTTAAACTTCTTAACAACTTCTTAATAATTCAAATAACAAATAATTCTAAGGGTAAATACACTGCAAAAGGAAGTGTCTCACTTTGAGACACTTTTGTCATTTAGAAACATTTATTGTGACTCAAATTTAAAAATGAGACAGAAAATATGTCTCAAAATGACAAAAGTGTCTCAAAATGAGACACTTCTGTTTGCAGTGTAATTCGTGTATGAGTATCAAGAATGAAAAAAAATAGCTTTTTTGCTCTAAAAAGCGCCTTATTTTAAGACACTGCCGTCTTAAATTCAATCGTTTCATACGCCTGAATGACGTTCGAACGTCTGATTTCATACGAATGACTTAAAATCTACAAAAAGCGTCTTAATTTAAGACACCTGTTTTTACAGTGTAAGGGCCTTTTTTATTTTTGCTATGCGGAGGCGGCAAAAAATAGTTTATTTCACATCAAGGGAAATGAGATGAAACATCCGTTCTCACGAGCAAAAATTAGTGTTTTACCCCCTAGCGATCGAAATGTTGTTTTTCTCCAGCTTTCTCTCGAGAACTGAACTGTGATTTAAGTGCACTAACGAAAAATAGAGTTTTGCCCGCGTGCATAATATGATACACTGAGAAAAAAAACATTATAATTTTTACTAGGTTTTTGGTAATCTACTGACATAAGGAAAATTATGCGGATTTTTACCAGGTAAGTTTGGTAAAATTTGCCTAGTATTCGGTAAAAATTGTTTTTATTTGGTTAAATTTTACCAAATAAACCGGGTAAAAATCT
The DNA here is from genome assembly GCA_022817545.1 of Cremastobaeus sp. ZL-2020. Taxonomy (NCBI): domain Eukaryota; kingdom Metazoa; phylum Arthropoda; class Insecta; order Hymenoptera; family Scelionidae; genus Cremastobaeus; species Cremastobaeus sp. ZL-2020. The sequence goes on along the minus strand of JABFPD010000721.1, from coordinate 3,886 downwards.
TAATAATTTTCCTTATGTCAGTAAATTACCAGAAATTTGGTAAAAATTATACTTCTTTTTTCTCAGTGTATTTGATGTCATCGGTGCACACAAAACACGGTTTTGCTCCCTCGAAAGCGGGAACTAAAACCGTGTTTTAAGTGCATCAATGACATAAAACAGCGTATTGCCCACGGGAGTAAACCTTCGTTTTGCTTTTTTGATGCATAATGTACTATTTTTTACACAGGATATTTAAAGAATATCATCCAAGCATAAACACTAGTGAAATGGAAATTTCCTTATAAAAACAGTTTGATTTGAAAATTTCTTTCTTGGTTATATTATAAAATCTCTGCAAAAATAAAAGAAAAATTCAAAAATTATGGAATTTTTTGGTTTGATATATTCCCTGGTTCAAGGATCAGACTGTTTCAAACTAAAAAATGTTGAGCTTGAAATAGTCTTAAAAATGCAACAGAAAAATTGAGTTCAAGCTTAATTTTTCATATACAATTTTATAGATAAATGAGCTTGATTTTTTTTTAATAAATCCAGTGCTTTTTTGATAGATGAAAATGTATGAAAAAATAACATAGGGTCAGACAGGGTAAAAATGATCAAATTGAAAATGTATGTTCATTCGTCATTAAAACAAGATTTTGAATGAATTGTCATAAAGAGGAAGGTCATATGTATAGAATAAAACTATAAATTTGCTAAAAATATAAATATTTACTGTTCCTTTTTGTAAAAAGAGACTGATCATTTTTACCCCGTCTGACCCTATTTGAAATGTTTGAATTAGATCTGGATAAAATAATGACACATTTATTGGTAAATGAAAATCCATGAAAAACAATTGCTTTTATCATTCCACAAGTTATCATGCATAATGCTTGGAGTTTATAAGTTTTTTCATTTTATGAAATTTTGAATTTTTTGTGATTACAGGAGTTTTATGTGTTTCTCTTATAAACTTTAAGAATTACGCATTGAAAACTCGTGGAATGGTAAAAGCAATTGTTTTTCATGGATTTTCATTTACCATTAAAAGGTGGCATTATTTTATCCAGATCTAATTCAAACATTTCAAATATGTTATTTTTTCATACAATTTCATCTATCAAAAAAGCACTGGATTTATTAATAAAAAAAATCAAGCTCATTTATCTATAAAATTGTACATAAAAAATTGAGGTTGAACTCAATTTTTCTGTTGCATTTTTCAGACTATTTCAAGCTCAACATTTTTTAGTCTGAAACAGTCTGATCCTTGAACCAGGGTTTGATTCAAATTTTATGACTAGTTTGTTGATGCCATATTATATGATGAATTTTATACTTATATTTATATATAAAAATGTTGAATAACGAGAAGCTAAGACAATCGAATAAAAACCCATTAAACATGAAGAATATTCCATGATCTAAAAAAATGAGAAAAATATTTTAAACTAAAAGGGTAAGAGGGTAAAATTGAATTTTATATTATTCACAAACAGTAATTAATTCATTTAATTAATTCCAAAAAGAGGAATGTAATCTAAAATTCGATTAAAAGTTTAATTTGTTTGGATTATTTATTATTGATTATTATAAATTGATGCGAAGGCATGATTCTGGAATGAAAAATAATCTTTATAATCATAATAAACTATTTTATTATGTATTGATAATTTCATTGAAATAATCTCTAGATTTCATAAAAAGAACAGAGAAAATCAAGAAGTTGTTGGTTCTTGAAATTATTAATATATATAATTACATTGCATAATTCGTGAGACTTAAAATTGGCGATGCATTTTTTACTGACTATTACAATTTTAGTGTCACCTAAAATGTTTTTATGGTAATATTAAACAAAATGTCTTTTAATTATTGTATTTGTTTCGGAAACATTTTGTATTCAAATAAAAATTTATTTTTTTTTTAAATATAATGGGCTTTTTTATTCAAATTCTAACAATGGTTCATATTCGAATTCATATAATTCAACAAGGAATACTGAATTGAATACGACACGTGAATATACTGTATTGAATGCAACATTATTTCGTCATATATAAAGAAGTCGGATTGTATGGATGGTTGAAACAATAAACTCTGGTTGATCAATAAAATTGTGTTGGAAAATAAATAATTCCCGCAGTTGAAAACTATGCAATATTCTAAATATCAAATAAGTGTTCTTTGAAAATCATAGATTGTGTTAAATTAAAAAAATCATTGTTTTGAATAATTTTCTAACTATTATAATAGTTAGAAAGTTAACACAGTTTTTGTGTAAGCTTTACATATTCACACAAATTTGATTGTAGCCAATTTCAGACTGGTATGAAAAAGTGGACATTACTATAAAAGTGTACAGGAATTTAAACTTCTCCATTGCTTTCCATTTCAAATAGCTGTGCTCGCGCATTCGAAATGAAGATAATTTCGCAGTTATAAACAGAAATATTATTTACAACCGAACAAGAATTTGTCATCACAAAATTAAATTCGTCTCTCTATACGTTTGCGTATACTGCTGTCAGTATAAAGCATTCAGTATAAAATATTTTGCATATCAATAAACGATGTTTGGATAATTAAAATAACTGAGTTATTTTTACTTCGCCATGTATGTAGCATTAACAAAATGCCAATCGTAAATATATTGATATGTAACCGCATAAACCGTATCCATAGAACTATGTTACAATTATTCATATTTTGACATTTCACGCCACTGAAATAGCTGTAGGAGATTATTTTATTTCTATATTATTTATTTACCAAATTTCATGTGTTTCAGGCCGAGCTTCGACTATATGATTATGATTATTCGAAATTTTTGAATTGCGGACCGAGTGGTTGTGTATTGCAAGATTGCCCTTTCGGAACTGAATTTAATCCTGCTCTTGGCATTTGTGATTATCCATTATAGATAATCCGGAGTGTTAGCACTTATAACATATAATATATTATATTACATCACAAATATTTGTAAATTCGTATTCATGTATGCATTATTTATTAGAAGGATGTAGTGACGATTCATATGTAATATAAAAAAAGTACTAAAAATTAAAAAAAATTATATTGCATCTGAATTGAATTTTAACCCATTAATGCTCAAAACAGCAAAGTTTTTGCTTCGACGTTGCGTTTGATGTGATTATTAAATCGACGTCAATTGTTTGTAAAATCGCTGCCAATCATCTAAAAAATGACGTTTTAAAATGAAACATTTATAGACTTTTCTAATGTTATTTCTTATGGATAAAATTGAAAACACTGCCCTAGTACAAATGGATTGTACGACAGTTTTTCTACTCTATTTTTTCTACTCCATTTTGGGTAGAAAAAATGGAGTAGACAAAATGGGTCTCAACCATGGGACTTATATATTTTCACGTATACATAAATGACAAATTCGGAAACATATATATGTTTAAATATTTTCATATATGGCGATGTATGGTATGGTAATTTCATATATGTTTCGATACTTTTCATATATGTTCCTTCAAAGTCGTATATGAAGTACGATTTTTAACACGGTCTAGCGGTTAGGCTTGCAACTTAACACGTTGGGGAAAAGGATTCGATTCCTATTCAATACATTTTTTCTGTCAATTTCTATAAGATTTCAAGGCAATAATACAGTGAAAATAAATATAATAACTGAGTTTTTTTGAATTTTTTTAGTTAAACCATATATGTTAAACCAATTTAACATATATGGAGTTTTGAACAGACATACACGCAGAAAAAAATTACATTAAAAATTACTACAATTTTCATAATAATTACTGAACTAAACCGTAATGAAGGGACAAATCCGAAATATGGGAGACTTTACCTGAAAAGAACAGTAAAATTTATCTATCTGACCATAAATAAAAACCATATTTCCAGCAAA